>PNEQ01073848.1:0-110209 GCA_003012365.1 Medauroidea extradentata
CTCGGGAGCTCCTAACATTCTATCTGTCGGCTTGCCGCCGGGTAGAATATGGGTATTAGAAGGACAGCAGGGCGGGACGGGTTAGCCGACCCCAACCCTGACTTTACTAATGATAACCTATTGGGAGGACAAGAATCCCCACAGGGATTTGTACTTCCCCCGCGCTGAGCTTCGGCAGTGATGATTATCCGGCGGCGGCTCCTCATCAGTCGCACTCGTGTTCCTGAATCCTGCGTGTCTACCTGATGACAGGAACAGATTCCAGTTCCCGAAACGTCGTAACACTGTCTGTCTGGAAAACTACTGTGTTTTGTTTCGTCTCTTCATTGTGTCGTTTGTCTGTTCTGTATATGTCTGATATCTGTTGCGTTTTGATTCGTCTCTTTGTTGTGTCTTTTTGTTACTTTTCTGTTCGTGTCTGATATTCACTGTTTTTTTTGTTTGGTCTCTTCGTTGTACTACATGTTACTTGGTTTTTTATTTTATTTGATATTATTTTGATTTAATATCTGTTTGTTCCTTGTTTTATTTGACCCGAGTCCATTTTGGAATTTCATGTTGTGTATGTATCTTGCTGACTAAAGCATACTCTGCTTATTTTATGGTTTTGCTTTTATTTGTTTAGTTTTCTTTGACAGTCATTCAATTTGGAATGGAGTGCGTCTAAGAAACTGAATCCAGTCATGCACTCCCATTGCATAGTTCATTCAAAGATCACAACGTAGAATTAACTGCTTTAAAACGAGTATGCTGCAGAAAAAACATGTTCGCATTTTTTTTTGCAGAATTGTGCATAAAATTTCTTATGTTAATTGTGTAACAGAAATGTCTCTATTATGCCAAACTTTCCGACATATGGCATATTGAAACGTGTGTGGTACAACTATAGTTTTGTAAGGTTCTTAGATCAACTGTTCCGAAATAATTGATTAATTATATATTTACGCCGAATACAAACTAACAAAATTAGTTTTTAATTAGTGTAAACAAAATATGACGGGTATATGTACGTTAAAGTACAGTGTTTACTTATTCACTACCCGAAACTACTATAAAGCATTTAAGCTGTGCTGTGGTGTCTTTTAATACGAAACGTAAGTTACTGTGTGAGTATTAACTGCATATGATAATCTATTAGTCTTCAAACCGAAAAATCTTACACAATATATTTGTCTATATTTTTAATTTTACTTAGCTTTGCTATTGCTCTTTTTTTATGTCAAGTCGTTAGACATAAAAGCCTCAGGTATGAATGTTCCTTTCGTCATCCTCTTTTAAATATTTTGGTGGTGTTAAGTTAAAGCGCTATTTGATATATGCATGGAATTCTGAAAAAAAAAAAAGAAATTTTTAGTATTTCAAGCCGATGCTGCAAAAGCAACAGAACTCTATTGGCCGCTAAATTATACGAATTCGCAAGTGTTTAGGTCCAGATTTTTTTAATTCGCATATTAATGATTTTGTAAAATTATTATTTTGTACTTGTCCTAGTAAAATCATTAGAAATTCACTTCCCGAGGTTTTTTTATTGAACTACGAAGGTTGTTTTTAAGAAATTTCGTAGTAAATGTTTCTAACGTTAAAATTGCGCTTGTTCCTCTAACTGCAAAATAAATAAAATTTAATAGTATTTACTTTTCTTCGTAAATATTATCTTTTCTGAAAAATTTTAATACGTAATTTGACTGTCCTTACATATTTACATATGTCAAAACATTTCGCACATAATATTTTCTCAAGAACTAAGTTTAAAATAAAGTTAACGATATACGTTTCATAAATAACAAGTAAAATAAATTAAGCAACAGAAAACCTGTACGAACGAAGCACACGAGTATGCGTGACAAACGTTTCTAACTGTTACACGGAAGCGTTTGTGGAGACATAGGTATCAACTATGGGAATAAACGCCTTTATAAAGATTAAAACAGATACAGACTAGATAACCATTTAGCCAACATTACAATAACATATTTTGCCAGAGAACGCATTCGTTAAACTGTCATTTTTTTCCGCAAGAAATTTTACCAAATTGGTCATCAATATTTGTGTTTTTGATTAAAATGTTATTGAAATACTTTGACTAATTTTCTTAATTGGTTCCAGAAATTTGCGATACTTTATTTCCACGTTTTGCATTCATATATACGCCTATTTATGCCCTTTGACTGTAAATAGGAAAAAAGCATAAATTGTAGTTCTTAAAACAAGTATAAAACCCCTCCATCAGATGTCTAACATTTTCTTTGACAGTTAGAGACTCGGTGGACAATGCCGGCTTTCACTGACATTTTCATTTCACCATCGCTCCATTTTTTACCTCTCATCAGTCTCACTGGTACTCCAGCCCTAGCTGTTATGCACTCCAGAAACGCTAGTTAACTAACACTGTTACAGTTTGAGATAAGACTTTGTAAAACATTGAAACACGTGAGAATACTTTAAACTGTGCCAAAACGACTGTGATGTTTTACTGGACACAATATTTGTAGGAAGAACTGTGAAATAAAATTGGGTTTCCACTACAGTAACAAACTGCTGTACATATCTCTATGGAATATAAGAAGATATAATAATAGTGTTTTGGAATATGTGCTACTACTCTTGCAGAACCTGAATAACACACGAAATACTGCTTACATATTCTCTTGATTTTTTTTATAAATATTAAAGTGTTTAATTTTTTTCAGTGTTAATTGCATGTTAAGAATATCATCCTGAAACCACCGATGGCGACTTGCAAAACTATTTAAGAATTTTTTAGTGTGCCGATACTTCCGTTCTTCAGCAACCTCAAACATTAAAACATCACGATATATGTTGACAGGTGATGGTTAGACTATATACAGCTAAATTATTCGTAACTGAAGCGAAACAGAATCTCACAATTGAATATCCTGGGAAAGATAACTGTTCTTGTTCCACTCTGGATGGTTAGCGCGGAATTTAAACAATAACAGCTACTCAACGTCATAAAATTAAATTATTGTTGATGTGAGATATTAAATTGTTGCAAATAAATGGCCAGTGATTGACTATTTTTCTTCCGCTTGCGCTGAGGCTCTACTGGCAAATCATTGACGAGTCGTGTCACAATACAATTATTCTGGTTGGTGCCATCTAACCACAGAACTGTCTGATGAAAGACACGCTGCCAATGACAATGAAGAAAAGCTGCTGATATGCACGTAATGCATTGCAACAAAATGGTCCAAAATTTATTAGCGACAAACTCGAGACTATAATAATTTCGTAGTTTCACAATCTCTGGCAGGCCTTTTCCGTTCTGTAGATACTGACAAAGAAATAGCAGCTGCACGTCGGGAGCATGGTACCCCTAGCACAGAATATTTAGGAATACAGAAGTGAAATAGCTGGTAGACTAACGAGCTTAGCCACACACGCCAGCAAAATGCCTTTCCTGGCCAGCAACATGGCGGAAACACCTACTGCCAATCAGCGTGAGGCAGCTGTTCTGATAATCGGCAGCCAGGCCAATATGAAACCTGCCAAACATACACGGGTTCGGCATCAACAGTCTCGGGTAGCCAATAAACGGCCAAGTTCGCCTATATCAAACAAGCCGCCACGTCATTTCGTGTCTGTATTACTATCTAGTCTGTGCCCCTAGTAACGTCTTTACCTGGGACGCGTTTCCTACTATGGACAATCTCATATACGTATTCCATATATTCACAGTTCACTTCTGTGAAATGTGTCTGTATACAGGACTGCAGAGGCCTTTGCACGAAAGTTTTTATTTAAGTTCCCTTATAAAGGATAGTTTTTAGAACTACGGGAACCAAGACAATAATTACTGACACAAATTACTGATTGATCGAATATTGTGGAGTCGTTAAAATACATACAACTTTTGAGTTCCAACAATACCAGGCAATTTTGTAACAAACAGACGAATAGGGTAAGAGGCTATATCGGCATAAGTGGCATTAACATGCGGTGTTGCCACGTATAAAAGTGCTCGCGCATATGAGTTTAAATTTATTTACTTTCGAATAAAATATATTTGAACCAAATGTTGTACTTTTATGACATTGTTTTACACACAACAAGTTTGAGTATACTCCGCAGACCGGCTCACATTCATTGTACAGCACGTTGTTTTCTTATACATGTGGCAAGAATGTGTTTGTAAGGCCTTCTTAAGGTTCCCAATATAAACATTGTTGTAGTGTCCTCTGATTATCTTCCACTCTCATTATGGCAGAACAAAATCTGGTCTCAGTCCGGCACGAATATATATTGTTCAGAATAGTTTCTAGCTTCATAAATGTATGCCATAAAATTATTTACAATTAGCATCTCTGAATTTTAATAGCATTAACACAACATCATATATCAGATACCATAAAGCCGTATTAAAAACGTCACTCCTCAAGTTCACAAAACGAATGAAAATAAGTCTAAGGAGTTTCTTTTGCAATACAATTAAATTTCGTTGTCGCACTTACAACATAGGCCAATTGATTCGGCTAAATTTTCATAATTAGCGGAAAAAATAATTTCCTTCGAATGTATATTCCTATGCCTTTCTCCTAATGATAACTATAAAAAATTCACACATATATTTATATAACTTCTACGAGAATGTATCGTACATTACATGTTGTTGCAAGTACTGTATAAAAATGTATTACTATAAAACAATTGAACTGATATTTAAACGGTAATGTGTCGTTTTAGTTTCCTGCCGGACCTTGCTGCAACCACACCTGAAATAAACTTGTAGTAGCCTATGAACTGTGCATAGTAACTTTAATTCAATGGTTTATTTTCGAAAGATAAGAACCTCCGACATAATTTGTGAAACAATTTACATGTTGTGGAGTTACATTATTGCTGTATTATGTCATCCAAATATATTATTGGAATAACTGGCAAGACAAACATAACAAAATCACACAGTGATGGAAGTGCTGCCATCCGCTTACTATGCAATTAATTTAGTCATTAATTCCTAGGCTTCTTATTTTTACGAATGTTTTATCTGCACAAAACACATGTTATTAATACTATCTATTGGTTACACAAGTTAACTGAAAAAGTAATGACCTAATGCTCCGAATGAAAAGAGGCATGTGTGTATTATACAGGATGAGTCGAGAGTAAAGGTACATGCTTTGAGGGGGGATAGTACTGGCGATTCTGAACAAAATGTTTCTAATAAGCATATTCCCTTGTCTTAACAGTTTCAGAGAAACCTAATGAAAACAACAAGGAACGGGATGAGTGCAGGTGACGGTAAATCACGCTAGTATTATCTTATGTCGTGTGTAATTTTGTACATTTCCATACGGTGGCGCTCTAAGCATGGTGCAGTTGTTTACCTCAGTCTCAGTCCTACAGTGCTATCCCTAGTATCATCGGCAGAGTGTACAACATCTGCACGAAGGAGATGATGTCCACCGGCAAGAATTCTGTCGTGAATCATTGCCAATGATCGATTAATTCCACGTATTCTGTTCACTGATGAGTCAACATCAACCCGCAACGGAATCAACTACACACCCTACTGTAGAAAGAAATTTTCAACGACGTTTCTCAGTTAACGTGTAGTGCGGTATTATTGATGACCAACTCATAGGTCCAGTAGTTTTAGATAATCGTCTTAATGGAGTACGGTATCTTGATTTTCTTCAAAACGTGTTACCAGAATACTTGGTTGATATCCCTTTGGCAACAAGAGCTCGTATGTACTTTCAGCAAGACGGAGCTCCTGCACATTATGTACGGCCAGTGACACAGTACCTCAACGAAACGTATCCTGGGCGTTGGATCGGTTGCCATGGAGTCATTGCTTTGTCACCTGATCTTACCCCATTGGATTACTGTGGGTGGGGTTGGCTTAAAAGCGAAGTCTACACGCTCAGGGTGGACACAAGAGAGGAACTTCATGCTCGTATTTACCATGCTTGTACTCAAGTAAAGCAATGTACTAATGAGGTCAGATCAGCAACACAGCAGCTGTCTATCAGAGCAGCAAAATGCATTGAAGTTGGTGGTGGAGTGTTTGAACATGTTTTGTGAGGACATGTACACAATTAAATAAAACATACAATAACAATATCGTGATTTAGCGTTACCTGCTCATTTTCCGTTCCTTGTTGTTTTCATTCGGTTTCTCTGAAACGGTTAAGAAACGGGCATATGTTTATTAGAAATATTTTGTTCAGAATCACCAGTACTATCATCCCTCAAAGCGTGTACCTTTCCTCCCGACGCATCCTGTATAATATGTACATAAAATTATTTGACAACAGTACTTTTGACAGTACTAGGTTGTCAGCTATCTTTGACGTAATATTGTTTGTATGTATTGAACTTTACGAGTAAAAATTTAAAGTTTAACTTTTAGCAAGTGAAGTCTCAGTATCGAAAGGATCTTCTTGCTGTAACATAACCTTACTGCACAAGCGAAGGATACCATTACTCTCTCTCTCTAGTTAAGCATTTCTCCTCTAAATACGTAATTTGGTCGCATGCATTTGAAATGCAAACTGTATTACAGCATGACGTGCTCTATAAATATATGAAGCCAGGTAAAAGTATCTAAATTATAATTTGTTTACATTTTAATTCCTACATTAAGGGGAGAAGCATGTTTAAATATAAAATCACCGAATGATTAACGTGAATATTTGCATCGCCCTAGAATATCTACAATCAGACAAAAACAATTAAAGAAATATCAGCTGAATGAGACTATAGTCGGTAGATACGAAAAAGTAATCAAGAAAACTTAGCAAATTTGATGAAGAATGGTTAAATAACAAAAATTAAACTTCGAAACGTATGATTAAGCCAAAAAATTAATAAATTTTACTATAACTTACGATAACATAACATAGAAAGCACATACAATAGCTTAAACAGCCAATTATGATTCCAAAACAGGACGACAAAACGGTGACGTTATAGACACAAGACTGGACGACACAACCACATAGAGACAAAGACGAAAACAGATTTTCTCAGGTGAACTTCTAGGGAATTCCGTAAACTTGAAATTTTGTGTATCGACTGTTTCTTTTGGAATTTTTCATGTTTATTTTTATTTTACTTGACTACAGTCGAAATCAGATATTTTCCTTAATTGTTTTTCTTGTCTTGCAATATTCCACTAAATCTTCGTGCACACTATATGTGGCAGCAATACAGACGTTGTCGTTAGATAATTTTCCCATTTAAATATTTGTTGGATTCGATTAACCGTTTACATGCAGTGCAAACAAATATTGATGTTTATGTCTGTCGTTCTGAGAACCGCTTGTAATAACATTCCTTGAGAAAAAGTATTTCTTAGTAAAACAATTTTTTCCTCTTTATCTTTGTATATGTTTTTGTGAACAGCACAGTGTATGTAATCAACCACGAGACTAAACCCCAATTACTTTGCCTTGCAATTGAGGCGGTAGCTCCAGTAAGGAGCCATAGCCCCATAGGCCCACATTCGGAAGAAGTTATTATTAGATTCTCCATGTTTTTGTTGGCATGCCTACAAATTTTCATGGAGAAAAGTTGATCCATTCTGTTAGTATGAGGGTTTTTTTTTCGTGTTGGTCTCGACAAGTTTACTCTGTTTTGTGCTCCATAGTTTTGGCCCTCATTGCAGATACCGCCTCAATTAACGTTTCTTCTAGTTTCCGAACACACACACATGCAAGCTGGGTAACTAATGTTGCAGTCCAGGGGAGTTGAGAGCGATACACCGGACTGCGAAAAAGAACGCTTTTAAGCATATTGGTGGCGCTCTGTAAGTTCAGCGTTTTAGAACCGCAACTGTTGCGAAAACTACCCTGAAAATTAAATATTTAGATTTCTATTGTAATTGCAAGTGAAACAATAATAAAATTATTCTTTTTGAACAATTTCAAGACACTAAAGCAGCAGTTTTTGTCCCACGTGTCAAAATGTGTTTTTATAAAATGTGGACTTTACCGTACGGCACCTGTAGTAGTAACAACAATTTATTTCAATAAATTGATACACAAAATGAAGTGCCCCCCCCTCACTCACTGACACTTGCATATGCATATAAACAGCTGGACATAGATACATGGCATTTGAGGGTGGCATCCGCTTACGCAGTAGGCATCTACAAATAAAGTAATTTCTGAAATTCGTAAATTAAGTGGGAGAATAAGTGAAATTCGTTTTCAATGTTTCTTTGATAGTGCTTAAACCGGTTGAGATACCAATGCTGTTTTAGCTTCACAATGAAGCTTACGAAAACTTGTATTAGGCCTACTTAATTTTTAGATTTTTCGAAATCCGAAAATTAATGGAGTTAAAAGCCGTAAAATATGATTTCAAAAATCCTCGAAAATTTTGAAACCCTTTGAGATATGGAATAGATATTTGCTTAAGAATGAAACTCATATACATCCGTTAAAATATGGTTCAGGATATTTTGAAATTCAACCTCTAAGACCATTAAAAAATACAAGGAATTTTAAATAAATCGTCTGTATATCTTATACCTGTTAAGATATCGATATGATTTTCGAATAGTAATGAAGCTTAGGTAACTAACTAAAGAGTTATTATGTGATTTTAAAAGCTTAAACAATTCAGGTAGTGGACTGATATAAAGTGTTCCAGAAATATTCTTAAGTCAGGCATGACACGGAGAAATAAAAGTTGTACTATTTTTGCCGTCCTATTCACACGCGTTTATCTTTGGACACGGACATAGAATAAATAAGTAGCAACACAAGCGACAAGAAGTAATTTTTGTCGTGCTTGTTTTCTCTTTGGATTGTCATGGTGTTGGAGTTCGCAAAAGTTTGGCCACCCAGAAGTTTAGTATGCCTTATTTTATTATATGTGAGGAAATTGATACCTAAGAAACGTCACATTTACGATTTCTTGATTCCATGAAATGTCAGTCTCAAATCACATACGGCTTTGCTTACTTTCATGTACTCCCTAGAGCTGGCACAATGACAATGGTTAAAAAGCTCTGTTATGTTGCTACAAATAGAGTTAACTATTATCTTATGTTGAGCTTTGAATAGTCATGTTTACCACTTTCAAATATTAAGCTAATATAGAACCAAATTACAGTATCTCAAGCACAACAAGTGGTTAAATAAACCATTGGGCCTAATCCACGTGGTATTGTTTATATTCCTGTACACCCCGAGAGCTGGTGCGATGACAACAATGAAAATGTTTCCTTGTCGCTTCTGGTACTACTTATTTATTCTGTGACACGGGCTTGTAAATTCACATTTAATTTCTTAAGTGTAATGACAATCTACATTGGGTCAATTGTTTAGAAAACTCGGAGATTTTGAGTTCTAATCCCGTGTAAGGTTTGAAGGCGGGGAACTGCTGGGTTGTATACGCACAAAATAATGGCAGCTTGTATAAGTGTTAATATTCTATTTGAGGTATGAAACTTTACGAATGGCTCTCCTTGCGGCGCGTAAACCAACTGAGTTGTGAAATGGGGTAAAATGCATTTTCCCGATATCCTCTACACCTCATAAACTTGGTAGGTTTAAGGTTATTGCTATGCATTTGAGGTAACAGTTGTAAAGTGTATTTTCGCCACATCTCGTTAACACAATAAATAATCGTTATAGTTTTTTCTCCAATAATTTTACGCAGGTGAAGCCGCGGCCGGGCAGCTCGTGACACACAAAACTGAACATTAAAACATTCTACTTCCTAAGGACGTATACCATTCGCTATTTATTTATGACATACTTGTTATACACGGCTGTTATATCTTCCACGGAACTACGAAAAACTACAAAACATGGGTTAGTATTTTGTTCTTATTGAATACACCAACTGATAATCCTTCCAATGCTACTATGCGGCTTCACAGGGACGAATTTTCTGCGCTGTGTTCTTGATACACTAGCTGTTACAGCTGTCGGAGTCCTCGCACCAATGGTAATACTGACATATCTCACCTTCTGAATGTTGAATGCGAGTTTCTCTGCAGACGAAACAGAAGCAAGCAGTGCTGAAAGTCAAGGAGCACCAAGAGCTGAACGGATTAAGACTGGAGGGCAACAGCACTGATCTAAGTTTACTGATAGTATTATATCAGTATGCTGAACTTATATTATGTCATAAAGGTCATCAGTGTGTACTTTGTACAGCCTTGCTGATAGCGACCGATGTTGCTGTATTGTACGCTGGTCAGTTGGCTTGAAGTTCGGTACTGTTACAATCTGATGCATTAATTCACTTAGGTCGGTACGTCACAGCGCCATTTCCTTCTTAAAGTTTCCTTACATAATTGGTTGAAAAACAATATATTTTATTAATTAAATATGACCAGAACAATATCAAAATATTATTTTAATGAAACGTGTTTAATCATAAAATCTATTCCTACTGGCTTAAAGGAGACAGGTAGATAAACGTGTATGTATGTGCGTATATATATATATGTATGTGTATATATATACACATATATATATATATATATATATATATATATATATATATATATATATATATATATATATAAATACATACACACACCGGATGTCCAGAAACAAACGCATAATAACCACACCACGCGATTCCTGAGCTTAATTGGAGTCGAAAATATCAGGGGCGAAATTTTATATACGATGACGTTTTATTTGCACATGGTGCATTATGGCAAATTAGCACTGGCACTGTACTGACCTGCATATTATGGGTCAAGGTTATAATTTTCAGCAGTCCAAACATGACTCTACGTTTACATGATGTGACATACGTGAAATAATACCTGGTCGTGAAGCGCAAAAAGGGACTATCTCCGGGTAGTGTTGCTACATTACGCACGTAATGTGTCGTCGTACATAATTTTGCCGCCAACATGTCCGTTGTGTGCCTATTATGCATTCGTTTCTGGATACCCAGTACATATATACACATATTTATTTATTCTAGGCACCCAGTGTGTGTGTATGAATATGTATATATATATATATATATATATATATATATATATATATATATATATATATATATATATATATATATATATATATATATATATGTATTAATTTATTTATCTATTTATTTATTTATATATATATTTATTTACTTATTTACTTATTCCGCTGTCTTCTCTTTTACACAAAAAGTACGGAGTGTCATTAAGGTGATTCATATTATACATAGTTCATCTAAAGTCTCGTGTTATCTACAGTGTGTTATCTCATGCTCTAGATAGGTCAAGGAATACTCCAGGTACATATTGTGACCGGTCTATGATCTCTGTAACTGACTCTGCAAATTCAGAACTATCACCTCTAAATAATTCATGAAAGGGAAGTAATTCTGAAGATTCTTCTATAGATGAGATTTTTAAATGTTTATTGCAATGGGAGTTTACAATTGGAATTTATTGGTTTGTGGACATACGTCATTGCTCATGTTTTGTTGACAAAACTTGTATTGAAAGACAAAGTGACAAAATAAAAAAAAACACAAAAACACAGAAAACATAAGAAAAAACAGTTCCAGAGGAACTTGTAATTTTTTTATTATTATATTTTAGCAAGAATTCTAATGATTGAATTCAGTCAAGTGTTTGATAACACCCAAACAGAGATAAAAGACACAAAGAAAAACCAGATTCCCTATATGAGAAAAGATGGGAAAAAATACAGCCCCAGAGAATTTTGTGGCTATTTTCCCATACATGTTCAGCAATTCTGGATTTCTGTATTTCGCCCTTTCTCGTGTTGTTCTTATGTTCTTTGACACGAGTGGATAATGTTCTGCCAGGTTCACCTATGTATAAAGAGTCACATTTGCATGGTATTTGGTATACGCATTCGTGGGTCTGTTGTATATCTACTGTATGTTTTACTTCAGTGAGAATGTTTTTTACTGTGGAATTGACGAAGTTCCTCTGGAAATGTTTTTTCTTACGTTTTCTGTGTTTTTGTATGTTTTTTGTGTTTAGTGACTTTCTCTTTCAATTCAAGTTTGGTCAACAAAATGTGAGCAATGGCGTATGTCCACATACCAATAAATTCCAATTCTTCAATAGAATTGCCTACTTGTATCATAAATTCCGATGAACATTTTGGTACTAATATTTCATTTATTTACTGTATATCTCTCTATATCCTGGTCTGTAAGAAGAGTTACACAGTGTATATTCTGCAATTTTTTCCACATATTTAGTCACGGTAGGGTACCTTAACTTTAGATTAGTTGACTGCAGTGCTGAAACCAATGTAGTTTGTTTGCAAAACTTGATTTTATTGGTTACCTGTTTGAGTCGACTAGTTGGGGTGGTTGGTATTTTCAGCCTACTTTCCTAAGGAAAAAGTGGTTTATAGGATTACCTTTCTGGCTGTGTGTTTGTATCCGTGTATGTGTGTGTGCCTCCCTAAAAACTTTCGAACCAGTAGACCGAATTTCACGAAAATTTATACACGTAATTCTACATAAAAAAAACTTCTCCAAACTTGGTACACATACACTACACACAAAGCTGAATTTAAAAGTTGTGTATTTTGTTTATCCTTTATTCATATTTTCAAAATGGCGTCATTGTATAGTATAATATATCTTACGAAATATTTATCACAAATTCACCAAACATGGTACACATATATTACATACAAAGCTGAGTTGGATGATTTGTATTTAGTTCATCCTGTGTACAAATTTAAAAATGGTGATTTTTTTTTTGCGTCACATATATTAGAAAATATTTTTCAGAATTTCACTAAACATGGTACACATCTACTTAATACAAAGCTGACTTGAATCTTAAGTATTTCAATCCTCCTGTATGCATATTTTTTTTAAATAGTAGTCATTTATATATTTCTTAACATAGAAACACGTATCATAGGAAATATTTTTCAGAATTTCAACAAATTTTGTACACGTATACTATATACAAAATTAAATTCATTGTTGTTTATTTCCCTTTGCCTGTGTTCATGTTTTTAAAATGGTGGCCATTTTTATATTCTTAGGTCAGTTTTACATATCATAGGAAGTATATTTCAGAACTTCACCAAACTTGGTACACATCAGTGGCGTTGCGTGGAGTGTTCCAAGGTGTGCTGTGCCCAGCAGTGACTATACGCAACTCAGAGTTGTCTGAGGAACCATTTGACTTGTATGGTCAGGAACACTCCACAGTCAGTAGCGTACAAGAGGCAAGGTAGGAATTATCCTATAATATAGACACCTTGGTCTCTGCAACAACACAACTGCTCAAAGCGTATATTCGCTGCTAATACCGCACGCCTTAGAGCACAGCCACGCTACGCCACTGATACACATATGCTACACACAAAGCTGACTTAACTTTTGCGTATTTCGTTTATCCTCAGTTTTTTTTTTTTTTTTTTTTTTTTTTAATGGGGGCTATTTCCATATTTTTAGCGTAGTATAACATACATCAGGAAATATTTTTTATAATCTTATCAAACTTGGTACGCATGTAATTCATACAAAGCTGAGTTGACTTTTTCTGTATTTCGTTCGTTCTGTGTTCATGTTTTTAAAAAGTCTACCATTTTTGTATTATTAACATATTATTTAATATTTTAGTAAAAACACTTTTAGAATTTCACCAAACTTGGTGCACATAGCCTATACTACATACATAACTGACTTAATTATTGTTCATCCTGTCATATTTTCAAAATTAAGGGCATCTTTATATTTTATTTGGCGTAGTAATACATATTTGGGGATATTTCTTTTCAGATTTTCATCTAACTTGGTACATATATACTGCATACATACCTTACTTTACTTTTGTATATTTCGTTTGTTCATCTGTAATATTTTGACAACGGCGGCTAGTTTTATTTATCTTTATGATAAAAAGATATCTCGTAAACACTTTTCACTCATTTATTAAACTGGTTACTTGCGTATTAGTTAACAAGCTGACTTATCTTTCCTATTTATCGCGTATCATACGTCTAAATTAATATAATATTTTTACATTCGTAGATTACGTAAACGGTTTTAACTTTCAGGGCTTATTTGCACCTTCTGTGAGGAAAGTAGGCTTATCAGTAGGTATGCTGGTATCTTCTTGTTTTTATGTGTTATTACTTATTTCTAGTTATATGTGTCCAATTTTAACTTCTAGGGTAAATTTGCACACCCGCATTGATGAAAATTGATATTTTGACAACTCCTTGCTTCTAAATACGGCAGACTAGATTTATTAGTTGTAATTTATTGGATGGCAACCATATTATTTAGTTTTTTAAACAATTATATTTCTAAATGCATTGAGATATTAATTTAATGTTATTTTAGTTTTGTGGTTCCTAATGTAGCTGTAAGATTCCACTCTAACCCTGATGTAAAAATTCTTTGTTTTAATGCCGTAATATTTATTTTAGATTATAAATCAAAAATGTTTGTTTGAAGAACCAATTATTTGTATCTGTTCTCCAACATGTTTGCATAAAATTTTATTAATGCGTTAAATTCAATTTGTAAACACTGATAGACAAAAACATTTCTATTTTTTTCTATCACTGGTTACAAATTTAATTTATCAAGTAATGTAACTTTAGGGCAGAAGTGTTAAATAACATAGACATTTAAATTGGTTCTTCATACAAAAAATTTTATTTATACTCTGAAACTTATTTTACGGCTTCAAAACAAAAAATTTGTACATCAAGTGTAACGTGGAATCTTAAGTATGCATAAACATATTAGAAATAAAAAATTGTTGCTTGGGAACGATCAAGTTTGTAACCGCCAATAATTATATAACTGTCACCTCATTTGTCAATGGTTCATGGTAGGCACAATATTCCGATTGCCATTGTACTTATATTAATTATTAAATATTTTTTAACCTGTATAAATAAATATAACGATTCCTAATTATCCTTATGGGTTGTTGAAAATAAAAAATCATCCACAAATTTCAGTATTTATTTGTTCGCTACTTAGGTAAATATTTTTTGTTGCTTTAAAATGGTCTTATAATAAGAATTTTACTCCTATATATTGTGGTCATGAATATTATAGGACTAATAATTTCTTTGTAAGACTGTTTCAAATCTAGAAAACTTAAAACATGTTTAACTGAATTCGTATTTTGTTAATTAATTATAAACATCTGTAGTTCTCTGTCCATCTGAAACAACCCCGTCATAACATAAGCTTAGCTCTGACTAGTGGTCTCCCTGGCCGCTGCGCCATGTCTTCTCACTGACTCGTCCTTATCACTCGTTATCTCCCTGATAGCAGTCCACAAACGGGGTAAAAGGGCAAAACGTAGTACGTAAAATAAAAAAAAAAAAAAAAAACTTAAGTGAGTGGTTTTGCATATGTCCGCGGAGGTTTTTGTCAGTAAAATAATTTAAACTTTTGGAGGCAAAATGGCGTGCCCAAAAAATGTATTTTAAAAATTACCTTCTTCCAAATGTTTCTTATACTTTTATTATTTATCGTAATCAACGTTTTACACCACTCAGAACTTTTAAAACTTTTTATTGCTAAGAATTTTAATTTATGTGTGTAACCTGTAAGAACATGAAAATGCCTTGGCCTGCTACACAAGAATATCAAAAAAGACCTTGCTTATTTATTTCATGAATATAATTATATGTAAACTACGATTACCGTCTTAATATTAATGACTTAGAAAAAAATAATGTATACTGCTGAAACTAAATATAATTTTTACATTGTAATTTACCATCAAGATATAGTAATAATACACTGTAGTCTTGATCGTAAGCTATCAGATTGGGGCCATAAATATCTCAGCTATTGAGTCAAGGCAACGTCCGATTTTGGGGTTTATTACTAACACGCTAAGGAAATGGGAAACTCATGCACGTCCTTCACCAAAAATACGAGATGTAAGTGATATATAACTAGCTGCTTGGCCACGGCTTCGCAAGCACGGAATTTTCGAAGGAGAACACTAACGCTAGCTTATCGAGTCAATTAAGTAGGTACTGAGGACACAGCGAAAATACATTTTACGACTTTTCATTCTAAAAGCATTTCGATACATCAAAGGTTCATGAGATATCAAGGATATCGGGAAAATGCATTTTACTCCCTTTCACCCATAAGTGACTGGCTACATGACAAGGGAAAGTCACCCATGAATTTTCAATGCTTAAAGTAAAAAAATAACCTTCCTGCCAGCTGCCACCAATTTGTACGTACGTAATTTCACGGCAGTTCTCCGTTCCCTTGCCTTACACTGGATTCGAACCGAAATATTTCTTCTAGTGTTCCAAACAACTACATCAGTTAAGTTGTCAGAATCTTAAAAATGTAAATGAGTGTGTAGACCATAGGCTCATGCCCGAAGAGGTAAACGAATTAAAACGACGGGAAAAGTAACTACTTTTAAATTAATTATCTCTGGACATTAATTTCCGAGATTTGTGGAAAATTGTACACATTTCCGCACCCTTATCTGTCGAATTTCGGTAAATCATGAAGTAGGTAGCTAGGTATTTCCGTAAGCTTCATTATTTTACATTAATCATCTATATATCTCAACATGTTTAAGACACTAAAATAATTAATTGAAACCAATTTCAATTTTTTTTACAATAGGTTAAATTTCAAAAACTCATGAAACTACTTTTTATCTATATGCATAAACTTCGTTAGAAAGTAAACATCACATCACTATCTTAACCTGTTAAAGAGTTATCAAAGATTTATTTAAAACACATTTGACGGCTGTTCATCCCCCTTATTTTCGAGCTTCGAATAATCAGTAAACTATGTAATATACATTTTCGTAGACTTCACTCTTGTGCACAAATCACTTCGATATATCAATGGGTTTAAGCGCTATTGAGGATTCAATTTAAATTTTCACCTCTGTCTCACAACTTTTATTTTGGATTTTCGCAAATTCAAAAATTTCCTTTTTAGTGGCTGCATACAGAAGCCAAACACAAAACTTAATCCCTCTAGGTCGACTGGTTTGGGCTGTGCCTTGATGAACGTCTGACTGAGTGAGTGGAGTACTTTATTTTATTTATCGATATTTTATAATGTATATATGTGTATACGCATACATTCATCAATAAATACAGGGCGTAACGTAATTTACAGTCCAAACTCCAGGAGGTGATTACTCTTGAAAAATGTAGTAGACATTATATACTTACACATTATACGTACACTTTCAAGAATAGTGAATATTAAGGGCGAAATAAGCCCTTGAAAATCGAGTTTGAAAATCGTATTTTGTCAAAATATAAAAAAAACTGTTAGGAGTGAAATTACAATTCTTTGGGTGGTTGTGTTAAGTGTTATTGAGACATTTAACATTTAATCATTTCAGCATTCTAACCTTCCCCTATTATGAAAATAATAGGAGTTTCTTCCCTTATATCGCATAAAATTACGTTGGAGTTAAGTTTTGTGAACACGGCACGTTGTCTATTCGGGTGGTTCAGCGTAAGGAATAAAAAAGGTCCTCTTGTCGTAAATGCTTAGAATGCACCCTTTACCAGAAAAAAACTACACAACTGTTCTGTTCCTGGTATGTAGGCAAGGCTAGGAAATGGATGTGTACAATGCTCTCGGGAAAATGCAACCCGTGATGCAGTTGTTGAAGCATATCGCAAATTTCAGTTACATAAGCTTAAAAACAAAACATATCTATGCGCGACTCGGTTAATTTGGCAAGAAATTTGGTTCAGTAAAATTTACAAAATTTTATTTTTACGACATAAATCCGCGAACTTCATAAACAGAAAATCCTTTAGTCGATTCTGAAAGAATGTAAGTATGTCATGTACTTAGTTCGCTAATAATATATATAATTATATATCGTCTGGGGGATGCACCAAAGGGCGGCAATAACTCCAAACTGGTTGATGGCATTCTGATTTTGGGCTTGTAGGCTGCCATCACCATTGTGACATTTATTTAGTGAACTCTCTTCCCTTCTTTTAATATGATATCTTCATTTTTTCATGAACATAATCGCAAGCAGTAAGTGTCTTACATTTCGCCAAGAGAAAGAATTTTTTTTTTTTAATTTTTAAGAAGATTAACTTACGCAGTACCTAATGACTTAAATATACGTACATACACTTTTTACATGACATATCCACTTAACCAGTTTTCTTAAACCAGCATAAATCTTACCTTATTGCCAAAGAATGCATCAGTGATCAAAATTTGGCGAGAAACACGCTAATGATTCGATAACCAGACAAAACTATGACAGGCATCTGATAAATATTATCATTTGTAATATAGGTGTTTCTACCATAAAACCACGTCTGTTGTCATGGACGTAAGTTATTCCGTAAGTATATTTAGTGTTGTAAATTTAAATACTTTCGTTGTATTATGTCTAAGGATTTGTTTTATTTATTGTGGTGTTATCATAAAACACAGTCTTGCATACGAATTTTGAATAAGTGTGAGTGATTTAATTAGCAAGAAAATACTGACGAAAATAGATAGTAATAGCACTTAATAAGTTTGTAAGTCTTGTCCACATAAAAGTTATGTCACATGATTACTTGTTTGCTAATTTGAGTTTTAGAGTCTGTGATAACTTCATTTTGTTATGAACATTTATGTAAACAATGACTTCTTAAGGCCTCGCTCTTTAGTTTTGCAGTGTTTTCAATTTTTTTTTCAACGCAAATCAACACATACATAAAAAATTAATTTTTACAGTTTTAGCACGCATTTATTTCGGTTTCCGATTTTGTATTACATTTTCTTTGCTACTCCAGCCAATATTTGTGTAAGTCTGCAGTGAATGGTTTATTTATTTTGAACATTCCTTTTTAAAAGTGGTATTTTATTAGCTACGAATTCTTATTAGTTAATCAAATAATAAAACAAATAAATGTTAAAACGTACGAACGCTATTCCCATGAAAGCTAAAACATTTGATGAACGAGTCAGTTTGTGTGTGTAGATTATTATCTTCATTTAATTACGCGAGAAAACATATTAAACACGTGAATTTTTTAAATAAATATTTAAAAACAGTTACCTAAATGCAGTGAAGTTATGGTATATTGCTCGGTATGTCAGCAAATTCAGAACAATTGTGAATTTTTTTCAACTTCTTCGTTGTGTTTAAGAAATAATTTCGTATGTGTTGATGTAGCTATCAATATTTAACTACGTTATAGAGTTAAGGTCGATGTTACCAAAAATATGTGTGTGAAACAGAGCCGTATGATCGCTTGTTGCTCTGGTGCGGGGAAATTGTTCAGTGTAATCACGAGTCAAGGGGGAAGTAGAGTAAGGTGGGACAGCCGTGCAGAATAAGAAAACCAGGTCTGGGGGTTAGGAGGGGGAAGGGGAGGGTAGTATGCAGTTGGCTTCCAAATGAAGATAGAGGCACTCGCGTAGATTAGACCAAGAATAATCTGCTCTCTTGCTAACGCTCTTTTCCAGACAGCTTCCAAGGCGCACCAACATCTTCAGTTTTAATCCTTTTTGTCTGGGCCATTACCACGGGCCACGGCTGCCGAAGTCTGGTAAGTACTGCGTATTCCGCAGAAACACCTGGCGACTGGTTGGTACTACTGCCACTCCTCTCAATACACTCATCACACTATACACTCAGCCTTGAGGAGAAAAATTACATTAAACCATCGACACTAGTTTTATTTTCCTCTCCTCGCGCTGCTGACTAATAGACGGAAGTTCACTATATTCAAGATAATTTTCGCACCTGAACCATAAACAGGTCTGTTTTTTTTACTCTTGAAATATGGTGACTACATTTTAGTTGTTACATTTTTAAATAACGGATGAACCCAATTCTTGCGTATTATTCTCATGCATATACATTAACACTATATAACACTACCAAGTAGACAGATTGGTGTGCGTAATCGAGTAGGGATAGTATGAATTTAGTAATACACACACACACACGTGTATATATATATATATGTATATATATCATACATAGTTTTAAATTGGATTTATTACTGTGAAGTGGAACCAATTATATATATATATATATATATATATATATATATATATATATATATATATATATATATATCATTAGTTCCACTTCACAGTGATAAATCCAATTTAAAACTATGTATGATATTGCTGTACAGAAAAATACTGGAACCTCTATATTATCGAATAAGTAAATGATACATTAGTATAGTAACTTAATTAATATATATATATATATAGTATATATGAATATAAATATATATGTATATATATTGTAACAATTAAAAAAATCCAATTCTTTTAATGAATTTCCGTAAAATTTATGTAATGAATTTAAACATTTTATTTTAACCACAACAAGAAAAATATGTTGCAGTTTTTAGTTCAATCATTATTTCATTATTTTCTATTCGCTTATTTAATAACGTATATGTTACCTACTGTCTCTCCCTCTCACTTTCTCTCTCTGTCTCTCTACTAAATTTGCGTGTGTGTATGTATGTATATATATATTAATATGTATATATATATATATATATATATATCATATATACATACACACATACTTACATATATATATTAATATATATATACATATACACATACGCAAATTTAGTAGAGAGATAGATAGAGAAAGTGAGAGGGAGAGACAGTAGGATACATATACGTTTTAAATAAGCGAATATAAAATAATGAAATAATGAAATAATGATTGAACTAAAAACTGCAACATATTGTTCTTGTTGTGGTTATATATATATGTGTGTGTGTGTCTGTGTGTGTGTGTTTACACACATAAGGTACTATTTTAATGCTGGTAAAGCAGGGTCAGCAGTTTTCATTGGAAAAAAAGTTTATTAAATTCATTACATTTTTTTTACATGCTGCACAGAATAATGAACTTGTAATAATCCTAGTCAAGTAAAGTTAATAAGATGAATATAGAAGAAAGTCTTCGATGTTATGTAATAACTGTTGCATTTTCAATGCCAAAACGGTATTATTATAAAATATATTTCCTAAATATTAGACTAACTAAGTTGTTGAAAACAATATGTGCAAACAATTATTTAAGTGGCTTTCGGACATCCTTGGAAATAATTTTATATCATTTCAGTCCAAGATTCAGACAAGTCATTTTCGTCAACTACGTAAACGTGACTGAAAACACTGAAACACATGTGAAATGAACACTTGGTTATTAAATATTTGTTCTACAAATTTGTTCCTTAAAATTTAACATAAGGTACTGACAACATAACTCTTGCGGAAGCTCAGATTTTATTAGTATATAATTATTTAATTTCAAAATATTTACCTTCTATATACACCATTACGTTAAGAATTTTTGTATCAAGGTTTACTTGTAATTTATTACGTATATTTACAGCATGTATTTCCATTAACATAGAAATTTCTCATATCTTCTATAATTTTGAATTATTCCTCTTTATTCTATGCGTGGCCGAGGTGAGAAAATGTAACACTGAAGTTAATTATAAAGGACTTCATTAAAGGCATTGAAACAAATTTTTGTTGTGTAAAACATGAAATAATTACCGTACATCAAATTATTGGAACACGATAATTATTGTCTGTATCATTGTAGTATAATCACGATATAGATATATTGTCGAAGAGTGAAAACAGTAGCACCACCAACCATTATGACGGTGGCAATATATAAGACATGAAGGGCGAATGCAAAATTATTTTCATATAATATTATAAAGAATTCTGATAATATTATTTATTGTATGTAAAATGATAACTCTAATATTTCTTACATTATTGAGTATTGTATTAACTTATAAATTTATGTATGTAGATATATACACACACGTGTATACATAAATATAAGTTGCCATTAAAAAGCGTATCATGAAATTCTGTTGAGTACGTAGGCCCACAAAAAAAGTCTATTAGCTATGAAATGAAACGTTAGGATCCATATGTTTGTAGACCAATGAACATGATAATTCCATTAGATTTTGCAGCAAACGTAACACATATTTTGTGTTTTTGCCGTACTTATTGCACTGTAGGAAAAATTCAACTTTTAAGTCCCTGTGTTTGTACGGATAGCCGTTTCTAACAGTCGTATTTGAAGAAAACACAATTTATGTTTCAAGCTCACGCAACGGATTAAACACTATAACAAATTTTCACTAAACTGAGGGCAAAAATTAAATACTTATTGTAAGATTTTATATTAACATTTTAAGAGCCTGTTCCTTAGTTTTTTTTTTCAGACTGGTGCCAGTAACTCAAATACTTTTTTAACTTAAAGCCTTGAAAAATGTTGATACAGTGTGCAGTCAAACGATACACAATACTGTGGATGCGTTTTTAAAAATAATGTACCATTCATCAGAAGAAAAATATTTTGATTCAATTTGGCTTAGTTTCACAACAAAAAACCCTGGTAAATTAGGTGACGAAATCTAAAAATAACCGTTGAGTACATCGCTACTAAAAATTTCAGCTACAAATTATGACATATTAGTCTCAAAACTGTGGAGCAAAATTTCGATATCTGTATTAGGTAATAGTAAAAAAAAATGTTCGTAATCACTGCACAACTAAGGAACAATTCCTTAAGATAGACACAGTATAAACATACTAAATAGTGTACGCTAAACATAATTGAAAAAAGTATATTTTAAGTACCATAAACATTTCCAATTTGATATATTGTTCTTATTTTTCAGTGGATACAGATAATGAGTATCTTTCTCTTGATTTCTAGGAATATCAAAGGTATCATTTCTGTCAATGTGAAGAAACTATCTCATTCATAGAAAATTCTCTATGATCATTAAATTTCGCCGTGGCAATTGGCAGTCAGAATTATATAATATCACTGGTGCAGCATCCACTATCTTCTCATTAGAAATAAGTACAACTTTCACATTAAATTTCGGAGAACTACTTTGGCAAAACGGTCTATTTTTGACAAAGGATTGACTGAATTTAATAAATTACCAGAACCAGTGAAAGAAATTAAGAGTCTTACTACTTTTAAGAAAATTCTTAAAGAATATATATCAGCAGAAAATAACTTTTAATTTAGCATGTATGATTATGTTTAAGGATTTCATATCATAATGTGTATAAAGTCATCCTCAAAATGTATTACCATATATAATTATTGTTAGCCTACTACTGTAAGAAAGTTGTATACATGTTTGCATAATTTGATTATAAATTTCATTTCACATAATGCAACAGTTTAATATTGTATGCATATTTAACGAGTTATTGTTCTTTTTAGCCTTTGTGCTATTGAAATAAATAAATAAAAAAAATATTTCGTCTTAAAATCAAAATAATGTGATAAGTAATATCTAAGAAGCACGGTTCGCTGAGAGTTTGTAGCACGGTCGTAGAAGTACAGGTCTGAACACTAACCTATCTACCAATGCTATTGAGTTGACCCCGTTATGACTGAAAGCGCCACTAGCAATGAAGTATTGTTTTAACATTGCAGTATAGCGTCGTACTAGCAGTTCTCCTAGCAGCTCCGACACGAGTTTGCTCCTTGTAATCCCATTTACGCAATGTTAAAACAACACCAGAGTGCCAATGGCGCCATCAGTCATAAGAGGGTCAGTTTTCAACTCCAATGTCCAGAGCACGGCCGTAGAAGAACAGGTCTGGACATTCGCCTGGAAACTTGACCCCCTTGTTGTTTGGCTGTAGTTCACCAAGTTACCGAGAATATTGTGTTTTATTGGCGCTGATGTTACGGCGGTCGGACTAAACTCCGCCCACTTCCTTTCCGCTAAGGCAAACAGTTTATCAAAACGTATTTTTTGTCAATTTATGAAATACTTTCTTCGCTCACAAATTTAAGAAAAGGCTCTAGCAATCTTTATTTACTTTATAAATTTAACAATGGAAAAAAGTGGACGGAGTTTTGAGTCCGACCGCCCGGAAAACAGCGCCAAAAAGTACGACATTCTCGGTAACTTGACGAACTACAGTCAAACAACAAGGGGGTCAAGCAAAATACATTGTTAGATAGGCGAGTGTCCAGACCTGTTCTTCTACGACCGTGGTCCAGACATGTTCCTCTATGGCCATGGTTTGTAGACCTCGGCCATAGAGGAACAGGTCTGGACACTTGAGTTGAAAATTGACCCCGTTATGACTGATTGGCGCCACTGTCACTTTGGTGCTGTTTTAACATTGCGTAAATGGGACTACAAGGAGCAAGCACGTGTCGGAGCTGCTAGGAGAACTGCTAGTACGACGCTATACTGCAATGTTAAAACAATATTTCATTGCTAGTGGCGCTTTCAGTCATAACGGGGTCAACTCAATAGCATTGGTAGATAGGCGAGTGTCCAGACCTGTACTTCTACGACCGTGTTGTAGACCCATCCTCGCATGTCAGTTGTTTTGTTAACTTTTTCTTCGTAAAATCAGAGTTTAAACGTTTTTGTGTAGTGTTAATTTAGTATTTTTAGACACTAAAATGGATACTACACGAAATTAATTTCTTGTTGTCATTTATTTAATTATATGTAGTGACGACTTTATACTGAAAATATTTTTACGCCATTCGGTATCAATTACTTTTGTGCACACAGGGGGTGGCCCTGCCTATTACAACGTATGGGAGCTAAATGAAGTCGCCATTTTGGGTGTTCCATTATGGCAACCGCCTGTTCCTCAACTAATCACAATAAGAAATAGTTCGTAATGAAACCCTCGAACCAAGCAATTTTATAGTTAATCAATGTTGTTCCTTGCATTACTAATTTGCACTGTTCTAAGGTGTACATAACCTCAAAACGCCTCAGCGCCATGATGGAACACCCAAAATTCCGGCTTCAACTACGTCATAACAAACCATCGCCTGACTATTCTTACCTCCATGTGTGCACATATGCAGCTTCATGTCATGGTCAGTGATTAGATGTTTTAAGTCTGACATGTGTTAGGGTTCTACTGGCAAATGACATATCTATTGTGTCACAATTGTCTTAGCATGATTGTTGCAGTTGGGTCAGAACAGAGACATGCTTGTGCACGCCAGGTACTGGTACAAAATGTTGCAAAAATATTTGCGGACGAAATCATGATTATACTTACTTACACCTATAAGATTAACAGGTTTTCTAAAATTTTCTGACTTTCTAGACGTGCCTGAACTATTGTGGCACAATTTACGTGTCTACTATTTCTCGTTCTCTCTGACGTCATGACGTGGGGTACTAGGTATCTGGTCCAACAGATTTCCGTTGCAACAATTGCTTTCCAAAATCGGATACATTATAGAAGCAAATGCTTCATGCGTAAACGACATAACAATTTTTGTGTTTCCATTATTCTCTACAAAAAACATTATTTTTTTTCTCTAACGTTTAGGTGTTCTTAGACTATTTATATTAAATAATTTAATTTTTATTTCAACATGTATTAAGGAGCATAACAATTTACTAATTTATAAATTATTCCTCAGTTCTTATAATTTTAAAGTTATTGTCGTACTGTTTATTAAGAAAAGTTTTATGGCAATACCATGGATTATTAAACTGTCGTTCGTTTAAACAACAAATACGTCTTGATGTATTATTTTAATCAAATTATTTTCAAAGTTTGTAAAGTTTATTTTTTACCGTACTGTCGTTTACGTTGGGTACTCTTAATTATCGGTATGCTACATAATAATTTTAAAGGACACTCTGTAGTTTGATACAATTACTAGGGGATTAAAAGTGTAAAGAAATTAACTCAGATAGAATAAAGGATGAACACCCGACGCTACATAAACATTGAAAATATTTTCTCTAATGAAGGAGAGTTATTTGACACAAAGTACATAAAATATAATACTATGGGCGTGAAAGTAACTGCCTTGCTAGTTCAGAATTTTCCGTACAGGATAACGTAACTAGTAGATATCTTACGAGCAGTGGCAGCATAATATATAAATTGTACCACATTGTAGAGCCATTTTATTACAGAGTAGTTACAGCAGTATTTCTTAAATTATTTTCAGTATAATTACTTTGTTTATTAATTAAAACGCTTCTTAAATATTTCGGCTATCATTAGTCATCTAAGCACAAAAAGGCTTTCGTGAGATAATTTCATAGCACAAAAAAAACAGTACTTAATCAACTAAACGGTTTTATTTTTAAAAAATTATATCTTCTTTTAAGTTTATATGCAACAAAATTATACTAACGTCTAGAGGAATCTGACAGCACTATTAAACTAGTAACCTCACATTACATACATGTCCATTACATATTATAACTTACTGTTTTAACAGTTGCCACAAGGCTGGTATAGTTTTCATGACATGAAGACTCATATTTTTAAATATTTTTGCTATAACCTTTTTATCACGTTATAACTGGCATCAACGTTTTTGAAAACTGTCTGAAAACTTCGGTAGCTGAGTGCCGTTTTCAATGACAAAAATATTTATTATAACTAAGAAAAATAAATATAAGTTGTAATGCTGTTTTTAATCAATTGGTAATTCGGAATTGTTTAAACTGTCTTCTTGCACTATCAGTACATACGAACGACATTTTTTTTGCTACAGCATAAAAACCAAAATAAAATCGTTTAAATGGATACAAATGGCGTTTCATCGTTACACTCAGGATGTCACACAAATGTTGTACAAAACATATTTAAGATTTTGGCCAAGACCAGTTTTTGCTGAAAATTATGAATAAATATTTGTAATAGGTAGTTGTGCCAAACGACACAAATAAAACATCTTTGAAATGTGTATTTGCCCATGGGCATTTGTAAATGAGATCGCTTTTATTATATTTATTTGGAACGTGTATTTTTATGAGTTTACATCGATACGGAGTTGCTTCTCAATAACAACATAAACTATTTAATAAAGTTAGTTTACCCTATAACGATCTAAACCACGTTAAGAACACTGCAATCACACATTAGTTTCTTCGCTATAATTGTGTTCGTTTTATTACTGAGATCAAAAGTTTTGCATTCTATTTAAGGAAGAATATATATTTATTTGGTGTAAGTAAAATGTATTTCTCCCTTATTATTTTGGAAACTTTCCAATTACTTTTGTTCAACATCCAATGATAGCTGATGCAGAGATGTTGTAATATAGGACGTTACTATTTTACGCATATCAGTAATGTAATTATTTTAAAATACGTTTGCATGTTATTTATTTGTGTATTTTTAATCTTCAAAAATTTTAAGTCTGCTTTCTTAGTTTGTCAAATAGAGTTTCTTTCGATATCATACAGTGTGTGGACATAAAGGACTATTTTAAGACTCGTGTAATTTTAAATGGAATTCTTATAATCTTGAAATATGTTTATTTTTAACTATTCATATCCTCAAGTTTGTTAAGTGTTTAAAATATACAGTTCTTATATGCGACCACATACATATATAAAACGTAGTAAATACGGCTCATGGACGTGGACATTACCTTTACTCGCAGTAAAGACGTTCTAAAATAATAAAAATTTTTAGTGAAAGCCTAAATTTGTTACGTTCCTTTCGGAACTTTTTTTTCGAAACAAATTTAATTTTCTGCTCAGCCAATAAACCTAATTAAAAAGGAAAATTTTCGTATACTTTAATTGAATAGAACCAGTGAAACGAATATTCTGGAAGAAAAGTTTAAAACATGTAGCTATTTAAGACACTAAATAAATAAACAAAACTTAGAGCGTGATTGGTAAAATTTTCTGTAATTTTACGAAGGAAGGAAAAACGAAAATTATACAAAATACTGAAATCTCTCTATTTGTAGTGAATAAATAGTGCTACCTATTAATTAGAACATACATGCTTATTTTATATACATGGTTGTAATATTGGTGCAGGCGTTTTCCTTTATATTTACAATGTATACGTAAATTGCTTGTATGAATCAATTTTTCTGCTTAAGTTTGGTCTGACAACGTGGGTTCAGTTAGGTTTTTTTAAGTGTAAATTGTGGTATCGTATAAAAGTGAGCAATTGTAGAAAAATAAAGTGCCTATAAAGCCTGCGTATAGAACACTGTGGCAAAACTGAAGGAGATAGTATGGATGTGTAATAATCATTCAAGTAAGGTTTATCTACTACATGTTGGTAAGTTCTGTGGTAAAAGCTGTAAAAACTTTAAGATAAAAAAAATATAAATGATTCCTCTCTTTACAAAGCCTATCTAAGGGGGAGTGTTAGATAATTACTTGTATTTTTCAGTTTCGGTCTATAACATGTAGCCTATTAAGTTGTATTAACAAAATTTTCTCTGCAAAAATACATAGGATATATTCTTGATAAAATATCTTAACAGAAATAATAATTAATATTCCATTGGTTTATCATGCAGACTCATTGCAAGGGAATCATAGGATGTCCAAAATTCAACACAAATGTCTTCTATGTCTCAACATTGCCACATTTACTAAAAATATTTTAAAACTGAAGTTATTGTAGAAAATCGATAAATAAAACTAAGCATCTAAAATTTCCCCTTAAATTTTATTTTACAGCGGTCTCGTATTCTATAAGACCTGTTAAGTGATAGCAGTGCAACTAACGGCAGAATATTTTCCCTGCGTTAAATTCTCCTATAAAAAGAAAACATTTTCTTCCAAATGAGTAGTTAAATTGACCTTAGTCCAAGTACGACTTCCTAAGGCAATATTGTGATCTGCTGTCATAAACTCAAGCTGATATGACTGGCACCTTAATCCTTAAATGTTTGCCGGTTAAAATGTTTTTAAAAAAATGTTTGGTCTAATTTTTTTAACCAAGATATGAAATCATGTTACTCTTCCCAAGTATTTTTGGTCGGTCTAAGGTGCGCAAGAAAGCAGTCGTAGAATGTTGTGTACAGTATTTATGCAGGTTGAAAGAAACATAAAGTCGTGTGGTTTTCTGCGATGTATCACGTTATGTGTAGTTTCTAAAGAAAAGAATGTTAGTTTTAAGCACAAAATCAAAAAATGTTTATGGAACATGTGTAACCTGGTAGGTCCAAACTGGTGGTACAACAGTTTTGATATGGGGCTGTAGTCCGTGTGTTGTTCTTGGAGAAATTGTAACTGTGTCCGGCTCTTTCATAAGTACGCAGTGTTTTTACCGCTACAAGAGAAGACTCTGCAACCAGTTACACATTTCCTTGGAGAAAATATTATATTTTAACAAGATAATTCCTCATGCCAAGCCAATAACAAACACAAAAAAAATTTTTTTTTACGGCCAAAACGTTAAAACTTTTGCAAGGTCTGCTTGCACAATCGATCTGAGATAGTATTTTTTTATAAATACAGTGGCTGCAAGATTGATAAAGCTAAAAAAAATTTCATGACTGAATTTAAGTTTCATATCATCCACCTCAGGACGAGCATTTCCAAGGAAGAATGCCTGAACCTCAACGATTCTGTGCCGGTATTTAGTAAAGTCAGTAATTCTTCAGAGTGATTACTGAAATATTCATTTTAAGTTTAAAAAATACATAATATTTAGTACGTACATATGTTCTGCATTCATATAGGTTGTTGGTTTGTTAACATTGGTTTCCTCTAGATAAAATTATTTATTTCATTTTGGTTTCTCTCAAAATCGTATTCTCTCAGTATAAACAAACTCACTGTTGCAGAAGAACGTATATCTTACTTCTTTGTTCAGTTAATTTATAACCCTTGCTTAATTATCTGACAACGGTAATAAGCAGTAAAATGTTTTTGGCTCCTGCCTATTTCTTATTGTTTATGCTCTTTATGCATTAAACGTCTGTCTTTTATTTGCATGCACATAATTATAATTTGATGCTATAACTGTTGTTTCCGTATCATAGTATTGCTACAGCGAAAATCATGTATTACACCAAATCGGTTTGTCCTAGTTATTTAACTATTAACGGTGTGCTGCTTTAAAACTGTGCTTTCAAGCATTTTTGTTACCCAAACACAAATACCAAACAAAATAACTGTTCAGTGTTAACATTTTGAATGTTAGTACGACTAACTAAATATTTATATTCGCCGTGATCTTTAGTTAGTTGATCAGTAAACCGAATATTTTTCCACAGTCGGAAACACATTTCGTATTATTCCACATGAAATTCTTTTTTATCACTACCGTTTGTGTATCTGTGGGTTGTTTACGGTAAATGGGTAATTTTGTAGTCAAGAATATGTTGCTTTCTTACGTCAGCTGATGTATACCTATCCAAAATTTATTAATACAATCACATAAGTGTAAAATACATAGAGGGTATATAATGTAATTATTTAACTGTATTTAAATGAGGACTTAAACGGTTACAATAAAAAATAATTTTGATTATCATTCCTTAATAAAGCTGCCACCGATAATGCTCAATTAACTTCAATAGGATATAAAGTTCCTAATAATTAAGATGGACCACGGGGGTTATTTTAACATTGTCTTCTTTTCACATCAGCAATCTCGTGGTACAGTTTTGACGCACGTTCCTGTAACACCTAAGTATGAGGCACGTAGATGTCTTTATTGAGGTGGTGCGCGGCGCTGCTTTACCGGCCACGTGTGAGCTCAAACCACCTCACCTTGTGAATTGTCAATGTCACGTTGAGATGCTCACCACTGCCTCACATCGCTAGTACTATCGCTCTTCCTGGCCTGGCACGATGTGCGTACTACGTGCCTATATCTGGACGTGTTCCCGCGGGAGAGAGATAGAGTTACCGCCCTACACTAGCGGTTAAATAAAGGCTCGTGCTATAACGCATACTGTTCTAGACATGTCTCTAGCCTGGTTTTACCCTCCTCCTTTAACCCTTTAGTTTATCATGACGTTAGGAGGTTATAGGAGGATGTAGTATGTAGTTATGTACTTAAAGCAACGGATATAGATTGCTTCTTAGCGCATGGTGTTTTCACATTATTGTTATGCATACAAAACCATTAGTACAGAGCAATTAGACACTTATTAGGCACAACACCGACATAAAAAAAAGAACTGAAAATTGGTAGATTGGTTCAAAATACTATACTGAACTACATATCTAAGTCTCAAAGTTTTCCATTTGTATGTTGTTATTTTTTTACAAGGATTTGGCTAGAAAAAGGTTTCAAAGTCCAATTTTACTGTAAATCAATAATTAAAATCACATGCATTTGTTTCACTCGATATTCGAGATCATCACTTCGTTTGCGTTCGGTAATCCGGTTGAAGACTCCCTTATGTTGATTTCATAATACAGATTGTTTCTTTAAATGATTTCATTGTTTCCTTACACTAAACTATTTTTATATTTCCGAGTTGACAGCTACAATTACTTTGGAGTTAACGTTCATCCTCATCTTAATTATCCGATATAGGGACAGTTCACGCACACATGGATTGCACAGTTGTCGCACATTGATGTGCACCGGAGACTGCTATTTTGTAATCGCAGTTCCTATCGTAGCCAGCCTTACAGTTGCAAGAAATATGTAAAATATAACCTGCTGCTGCCTGTGTCTCATTTTCAACATGTGTAAAGTGGCCACTCTTTACTCTCTAGCCCCGTCATGTTTCGGGCAATTTCACACAATTTTTCATTGTCCGGCATGTCTGCAGTTTCAGAGCCAAACAAGACGAGGAGAATATATTCCCTTTAAGATGATACTTCTTCGTGTAGCTTTCACCTGGTTGAATGCACCACCTTTCTCTCTGAGCTCAGTATTTCCAAGAATCTCTGCAAAGGATCCTTTTTCCCTTTTCTAAATGGCGCACATAGCACATCGCAACTGTCGCAACTTGCGAAAAATAAAGAGTTTATCACAGATCTCCAAGGTTTGCTCTCTGTTTTTCAAAGCTATATAATTTGTGGTCAGCACTATTTATTACCAGGAATGAACATACAGACGTCAGCTGTGGGATCAGAAAACTTATCAAAAGGACTAGCAGGTGTGTTTTTACTCCCAACACAAAAGAGTTTCTTCCAGTCCTTGCAAGTTTTAGAAATGTTACACATTTTCTTAATCTGCATTGGCAGTAACATGGATGATGCCAATGCCAGATGACTGTAAATAACTGTACAAAAGAGTAACGAAATGTACCTTGTTTTTACAGTTCAGAAATATTCCTTGGGATTTAACTGCTGGCAGGTTGTTTTCTACAACTGTATCTACTGAAACCATTTCTGCTCTCCTACTGTGCTCTTCATATTTGTTTGAGAAGCAGAGAAGCCATCGAAAATGACTGTAACTCCTTGATCGTAGTGATCTTTGATGTGTTTCACATGCTGGAGACTAATATGACTGTAGTTTTGTGGATTCATACACACAACTTCATGTAAAATGAACTCACACACTTTCGCAAATTCCCAACTGCTCCAGAACGTTGAAAAGTGCTGATTTTGTGTCATTTCGTAATCCTTACCAACCATAAAGTGCAGTTGGCTGTGCTGCTTGTTCGACTTCAAATATTTAGTTTGATATTTTTATAGTTATACACAATGCACAAAAGGCAGTGTAAAGTTGGTTAGGGTTGACTTACACAGTCATATCTTAGATTTTAATTTTTTTTTACTTCCAAAGAACCGAACCTGTATCAACTCTTGAGATGATCTTCACTGTGACATTTACCTACTATGGACTTCATCGAATTGTGATCACCAACAAGTAACTAGTAGATATGCATACGAAAATATTCACGTAGCTTTCAAAAGGGTTATAAGATCACAGTCAAAACACTATTATATCATCATCCTGTTTATTTATGGCTTTTTCGAAAGTCTTGAAGTTTCACACATCGTTTCAATTACTCTGAAAAGACCACGCTAAATTTTTCTATGTCATCAATGATTTGTAATGTTTCTGGCAACGCAGTTACCCAGCGTGCAACAACAGATTCATATATGTCAGTACCGTGTGTCAATGTTCCAGTGGTCTTCATTGTTCCCATTAACACCTATAATATGGTCATATCTGTCCATATACCGGTCCAATATTTCTTCGATAATTGAATGGTGAAATAGCCCTTGAGTTAAAAAATTGTTGAATTCTGACGGCGTCGTGACTATCAATAGATTCAATATTTATTGAAGATAAATATGGGCAAATTTGGCATAATATAAGTACACACCTGCTTGAAAGAAGGGCACGATTAACTGTACACTGTATGAAGCTCCCAGTCACCTGAAATCTCATCTCTGATTAAAGGCTTATTATGTTCAGAATTCTGAAGAACTGCACTCATAGACTCGCAGTGCCACACACTGAAAAAAATACTTATTAGTCACTGCAAAATATTTTGTCATAATAGACCTTACCAAATTTGTTTGCATTGACAACAAAATATTTTTGCTGTCCCCAATAAAGTTTTGCAGTGACAACAAAAACATTTTGTAACCACTACACAATTATTTTGTGAGGTCCATATTGACAAAATATTTTGTAGCCCCCACAAAACAGTGTTTTTCTGTGCAGTACTTCTCCTCTTTCTTTAATCTAGCATCCAACAGATTCAAAGCATTTGTGAGGAATATAAACGCCACGATAGTTTGAAGCGACACTTTACCTTGACACGACAATACGTGTGTCGCCGTCAGTCGCTTAGTGAGTTGATAACCAGTCTTCAACCCACCAAAAAATAGGATTGATTGGTTTATATTATGTTAAAAATGGTTCACGGATAGCTCGGGCATAAGCTTAGCCAGTCACTATTTGTACAAGTGTATACTTGGCATTAAGTACCTCCCTAAGATCCTTTAAGCCATTCCCGTTAATGATAGCCCCCGCTGATCCCATGTACGACATGAGTAGATGGAAACAACCTAGTCGAAGAGTGACGCTGGACAAGGAACTGTCGTTCTCGGCGGCCAAGACGGTGTCAAGGGTTTACACATGAAGTGGTTGATCTAAAGTTACAACACACGTGACCTGGCCCCTACATTTGTATAGGTTAAGGGCGCCACCTACCCGCGCGTGAGAGGCTCAAAACGACAGAGCTGTACGGTCGACTTTGAAGCGCCCATCATATACCGCGTCGCCTCAACGAGCCAAGCGCTGAACTAGCGTGCAAGGTTCCCGTCAAACGGTTTTTACTATGGGACACTAAGCGGTGACCATATAATTTTATTGATGGGAAGTCTGCAACTAAGTTCAGTGCAGGTCGCTATCTGAGTTTCACATATATCCTGTTAGTACATTTTGAAGTACGGCAGTTTGGAAAAGGCTGTTTTTAGCAATGTTGGAGGGCTTAGAAACAGTGTTTTAATGAGCGTGGCTTCTTAACAATGAGGTTCCGACCTTGTCTGAAGTTTGTTTTCTTTTCGTACGTTGGCACAATGAGCACACGTAGAACATTTTCGTACAAAAAACTGTTTACTAACATACTGCAACGCACTTAAAGCGTGGGGTAGGCGGCCGCCTTAAGTGAAGACGAGTTACATGTATGAACGGTTGGAAGGATTTGTGGGAGTCAAATTGACAGACTGCTGTTCGTAATGGTCAGTGGTCCAAACCCATGCACTCGACCCATAGAGATATGTATTATGAACTGTGCAATCCATGTATGAAGCGAACATTTTCTATGAACTATGTTCCTGTTTGTGTTGTTGAATGCATGACTTCTATCCAAACAAGGGTCATTCAGTTCATTTGCTCATTTAACAGTCTGAAATAATTTCAAAATGTATGTTCAAAGTATTGGTTATCTGACCATGTGATTAACACACATGATACATTTAATTACTGGTTAATACAATACCGTTTATGGAACCACGTATCCCGATTAGGAATGACATGATTAGCTAAGTGATCGTAAATAAATTTGGAAACCATGCAGTGACGTTTCACGTTGTGATTTTGTGTGGTTGACCGTTGACTCGTGTTTTTTTTTTTCAGTCGTTAACTTTGGCTTGCAAACAATGGACGAAAGAAGTAAACGTGCACGGTCCAATAATTTTAATGCATTTGAAATTAACTTGTAATTATCCTTAAGCAATATTGTCGTATTGTGGAATGTAAATAAAACACAGACGCAGTGACATAGAAACCGGCAGATGAATGTTCGAAGACAATTGCAGCCGAGTCATAAACTCTTTCGGACGTGTGTCCATGTACCGATAAAATTGTAGGCGATGAACGAAATCGTAAAAAGGTCGACACAAAAAAATAGCGAAGAGCATATGCAAGTCTTCAAGGCGGGATATTGAATGCCACAGAAAATTACTTCAACAGATTTGTACGAGGAAGTCAAAAATTATTATAAACATGGGTATCCTTATCCCACCTTGAAGACTTGCATACGCTCTTCGCTATTATTTCTTCATGTGATCTTTTTACATTTTCGTAATTCGATTAAATTTTTATCGGTACGTGGACACATGCTGACTAGTGGCGAAACTTATGTTTTGTTTTAACGTGGATGTTTCGATTTGTTTTTTCCGATTACAACGGTGTATAGTGACTGCAAGAGACTTTGTCTAAGTTCGCGTTATTCAAAATTCGGCGAGTATAAACTTAAACATATAACAAATATTAATTATAGCTTTCCTTTTAGAAATACCAATATTTGTTTAAAATTTAGAGACGTTAAAAATTAATGCTTATTGTCGTCTAGTGAGAATAATTTAAATAAAAACTGTATATGTAAGTTACGTTATGCTTAATTTTGTTTAGTCAAGGGTTTTATAGAACATTAATTTTGGAAAATTAAGGCCTTCTGTGTAACCTTACCAAACCAACCTCTTCTTCTCAAAATTAAAGAAAAAGCAAAATACATTTCATAATCTAAATAAGTTACTGATGTTGAAATACGAAACACGATTCTCACAGTAGTAGGTACGTATTTTTGAGTGGATAAAATATCATAACCAAAATTGTCGTCTATAGACAAGAAATAATTCTTCTGTTTGGATATACCAATATTGAATGACATTGATTTTGTTTATAGTCATCATCTTTAAAAAAAATTAGGTCTGCGTAACCATTTGCACCACCAACTGTGAAACTACCTAACCAAACTACTTTACATTAAAAAAGCAATAATGACGACTTCCTTTATGTAACTTACACATTAAATTAATAGGGCCACGATTTTGTCACGAAAAGATTTTTGCCACACTTTGTTTCAGTGACTCACGTTCACAGCGGCAGTTCTGTTCCAAGGATATTGGCAGCGTGGCTTTGTTAAGACACGTTTCTCATTTGACTGCACCAATCAGAATAAGATTATTGTGAGTCTGTACGTCTATAATTTGCCAAGGCCAGTGAGAGTAAAATCATCCAACCACAGACGATGTAACAGAGCTGCAGGTGTGCACGTGACGCATCGAAACCAAATGTTGCAAAAAACTTTTCACCATAAATTCGTGGCTCTATAAATTAATCATTCTGACTTTGTAACATTTTATAAGTTTTTGTCACAGGATTTATATTCCGTTGCTTAAAAACACATCATAACTAGAGCCCACGATTTTTGGTGAAAAGAATTCTGCAACAATTTGCTTCAATGCCTTATGTGAACATCTGTTTCTCTGCTTAATGGTCAGTGAATGGAAGTTCTTGACTTTCGGCGTCTCGGGGCCCTACCCGCAAATAACGGACGTGTGGTGTCGCGGTAACATTGTTCTGGTTGGCGCAGTCAAATGAGCCACGCCTCTGCCCTATTATATTCTGCCAATAACCACGATACAGTGTTGCATATGTGCACGTAAGGCATTGAAACAAATTGTTGCAGAATTCTTTTTACCAAAAATCGTGGGCTCTAATCATAACATATTTTTTCAAGTGTTCTGATTGACTCTGTAATCGGTACCTCTTCTTGGGTTTTAATTAACCATTGGTTGGCACTGGTTAAATAGCGGTTTTATGTTAACCGAATAGAATGTGCCTAATATGTTGTGCACTTCAGTCAAGAAGTGTGTAGTATATACAAGGTAAAAACGTTTCTTTAAGATAGTGGATATATATATATATATATATATATATATATATATATATATATATATATATATATACAAACAATACCAAAAACGTAAGCATTAGTGGTCTTCTGGTAAGATGTATAACACCTAAATGCGAGGACACGGGTTTCAATCTCAGGGCCTTAACAAACGTTAATTTATTAATTTTATTTAAATAAATTCATGCAAATTCTCTTTACTTAAAAGTTATTTTGTAAACTAATATAGTGTAATTGTAAATAAAGTCTTTAATAAAATTTTATTATTTTTTTCTAATTTCAATAGGAAATTCTATTCCAGCCTACCATTTAATTATATAAATATGCACAGTGTATATTTTCGAACAAGTACAACTATTGTAGTTTTACAAGGAATTTCTTTGGCAACTGTGATTCCAAGGATTTTCCTTGTATAAGTACAAAAATAAATATAGTGTGCCATTATCCTAAAGTTTTATTGGACTACCAAACCTGAGTCGTAATAAAGATGTGTATATAACAGTTATGATTCATTGTAAAAACAGTTATGGTCCACAAATTCGTCGCGTTGCCGTAGTATATTCATAACATTTTTTTTCGCATTAATCACCTGCCTCTTATCTCCCATTCCAACTTTAATTAGGTACTAAGACTTATTAATTATTTTCTTCATTTTACTCTTAAAGTACTTCCTATGTCCCAAGACTGCGGCAAACATGAAGGCACAGTCTCGTAGACGGATAGTACTGCCTATATCTAGGAGATGGACGCCTGAACGACGAACAGGCGCTGCGACAGCGGCCAAGATTAAACATATTTCACTCCTCTCAGTGACCGGTGCGGCCCGCTCTTCTCTTCGCCCCTCGACCCTTCGCCATCAACCCCTCCTGGCAATAGTCAAGGCACCGCGAGACCTTTGCCGGGCCGTAAATCCTACATTTATGCTCGGCAAACAGTCCGGATTACATCATGATTTATGTATCGGCTTTACGACACTCCGACCCTCTCGGATGTTTCGGTGGGTCGCAGCTTTGAAACCTGTGAAAGAGAGCGCATGGGTCATCTCTGAGCCCGGAGAAGTAAGTGTGGTAAGTGCCTCAAGTGAACGACACAAAAAAAGAGCTTTCGAGACATTTCAACTTCCACCTAAAGAGTGCCAAGCCTGAATCATCAAATGGTAGGTAAACTTACCAGAAAAACGAATGAACAACACTCACGTGTCACTTTAATTGTACATTTCCTCTAAATTTCTTGATCTGTCGACGTAGAGTTTACTCGTTTCCCGGTCATAAAAAAATTAGACATTTTGCATCAATCGATGTACTCTTACGAACAGCGCTTACCGCAGGTAAACATTTATAGCTTGCATGTGTAAAATAATGTCAAATTTCGCAATGATAAAGTATATGATTAAATGCTTTTGTTTCACGTTTTCTCGTAAGCATGACCGTGCGATTACTTAGACTTTATTTAAAAATAAAATACCTACATTTAATTAAAAATACTAATAAAAATTTAAAGCATATAAAGTGTGTTTATAATTAAAGAGGACTTTCAAAAAATTCAAATATTCCTTGATTGCTATTGTTTTAAAAATAAACGTGATAATTTCAACATGTCCGTATGAACTATAAAACACATTTAATTACTAAAATTCGGCTACAAAATTACAAGTATATTATAAGTTAATTTATGTTTATGTGTTTACTAATATTGAATTTTGATAAACTATTTAATAAAGGATTTACGTACATACTTGTATGATATATGTGTACATAAGTGTACATATATAATACTATATGTATGTATACACACGCACACATGCACACAATTTCCTCTTTACGGTCCATTATAAAACAGAAAAAGAAAAAAGTCACAAAAATAGTATCGTTAATTTCTTTAAACAATGTAAATTATTTATTTAACTGTCATGTATTAAGGTCTCTATTGATATTCCCGCCGCAAACACAATAGCAGGTTATGAAACGGCGCAACGGATAGGAGGTAAATAGCTGGGTGATATTTCATATTGCTGGAGTCTGAGTCATTATCTTAAACCTTGAAGTTTAAAATCGTCCCAAAACCTTAAAAATTTATTTATGTGTTTTTGAGATGACATAACCCTTGGAAAATTACTCTAGTATATATATTAAATATCCCTTAAGTACATACATAGAATATCTTGAAAATGTGTATATAGGTTATCCAATTTGATAATTTCATTGACATTTCGAAATACTTTAAAGTAAGACTAAATTAAGGTGGCTTAATAGTTTTGTTAATTAAAGAATCACTCTAATGAATGCCTAAAAATATTCATAAAAATTTATTAAGAAGTAAGCGCTGCTGATCCTTATGCTTGTGCACTAGACAACAAATTGTGCAATGTTTCATCTCCAATTAAGAGGAGTCCTCGGCTGGCGCATGGATGGCATTGCAGTGTGTCACACGTACTCTTTTTCGCGCGAAACCATTTAATTTATTCATATTATGGTTATGCACGAAAAAAAAAACACACTCTTGAAACTATGTTTCAATGTTTACAAAAATGCTGCGCGCTTGTTAGAAACATGATTTTCGGGCCTCTCAAAGTGGCTAAAATGATTTTTTTAAACTGCTGTAACTCCGAAAATATTACCTGAATTGGTAAAGGGTAAAGCGCGAAGCATGCGTCAGTGTTTACTTTATAATATCCAAAATTAAAATATATTGGTCAACGTTTAAAGTCCCGTAGATAAAAGATAAAAGATCTGATTTTCTAGCTGTTTATAACCATGCAAATTGTAGCTAGATAACTTGTTGTCGATAACTATATTTTTCTGGATGAATTTTTTTATACGGATAGATAGTTGTAACTATCTTTCTGTGAGTTAAACAGTACTGACAATTCCACTATTTAAGTTAAAATAATTTGTAGCATTTTATGAGGTTAATTTTTCTCTACCATCGTAACGTGTTATTTATAAGTAAGACTTCCGATGTGAGTTAGCAAAATGTAGTGGTGGAGTAGTGATTAGCGTGCTATACTTCAAACGTATTGGTAGTGGGGTCAAATGCAACTGCTTTAGTCTTGAGTATTTAATATCAATGAGAGTGCTAGACACTGATTGCACAGAAATATGACATAAGCAGAAAAATTAATTTTGGAATGAAATGTTTTTATGTTCCTTATGCATGATTCTGCGGAGAAGTCTCGTGTATTTCCTGCTAGTAGGTCCTACGAATTTCCCGAAAGCGTTGATCTGGTAGTTACACAGATATCATGAATGGCCTATCCTCCTGTTATCCTTTAGATGTCGCTGTACTCAATGTGTTAGAGTGTGTGTAGGTGTGTATATGTATATATACATACATATATAACTATTAAATGTAGTATTCCGAACAATTCTTGCCGAACACTGAATGTGAGTGATGTTATTTTAATATATTTATTTGTGTCATGCTTCATACGGCATGTGAACAAATTTATGTCCAACATTGGAGTAGGGGAACATAAGACTGTGACTCACATAAACAGCCATTTAAAGTGGGTATGAATTCGGCGGACTTTGTAAAGAATAGTCGGATATAGTTACACATTTCAAGACAAACAATTGAGAAAAAATAAATTATTAAAAAAATTCCCTGGAAAATTGATTACAGAGTCCTTAGATAAAATTAATATGATTACGAACCTAGTCTAATAGAAATGGTATGGGCTCAGTTCTGTTAGTATGTACATTTTTTACACAATTTACAATATGCTTTATATATTAAGTCTTTTATGAAAAGGGATTAATGGTGCATATAATAATACCGGATGTTTTATATTTATGAGATTAATTAAAAAAACGTTCTGAAGGGCCAAGTGTATTCAAGATGACGGTGTTTTTCTTTAAATAATTAAATATCTCATGGTCAGCTTTCTTGTTCTCTTATGGAAGTAGTGTCAATATTGGCCAGAGTTGGTGACACTGATACAAATGTACATGATTTTAAATATGTTACACCAGGTGCGTACTACCTATCCTTGTGAATTAGTTTCAGTACATATTTACGAATTTTTTAATTTTTGTACTAATAAAGTACGCTGGTTAAAAAAATACATACTAACTAACTGAAACGAGATAATTACCTATATTTAATCGTAAAATGCCTGAAAAACACTCTTGAAACCAAACATTGTTTATTAAATAATTATAATCGTCGTCACATTAATTATTTCACATTATTGTTGTATCAAGTATTAAGTCTTTGCAATATAATTTCAATCTGAAATGTAATAAACTATGCACTAAAAAATATAGGTTCAATTAAATACATCTACTTGACATAGAAACGTTTCATTTAGCTGCTCCTATCTCCATTTTCTGTGTAGGCCTGTAGTAATCTTAAAAGCGAGACAGTAAACACAGCCGAAAAATGGAATACCGTAAACTAGGTGCACTTTGCACTTTTCTATGCTGATAGTTGAAATACAAGTGATTGTATTCGGTGGCATAAGTTAATAATTTTTTAAATACCCAGTCGTGATGTGTCTTTATTTCACCAAACAAATATTTTTGGTGGTGAAAAGTTACCCATGCTGGTGCAAAGTATACCCACTTTACTGAACTCAATTGTTTTTTACGGTGAACTTAGACTTGTACACTGTGTTGATTATCGTTTATGGTTTCAAATTATTTTCTAGAAGTCGAGACACCCTCGCACAGACGCATACACGAACTCAGGCTACACACTTATACAAAACTAATGGTAGAGTTTTTGACATAAACACGTCAAGTAATGTTTGGAACATCTGCCAACGACATATGTAACAACAACAGTACGAATTACTGATTGCATAAAATTTTGTAGAGAGCTCTATGGTTATATTTGTTAACTCAAAACATTTTATGATTTAAGGCTTACATTTAAAATCTTTGGGTAGTGGAAATGTTAAAAAATAATTTAGTCTTATTGTTACCGAAATATTTTAATCAATATGGACCAAAATATAATGCAAAATAATTTTATTTTTAATTAATACTATTCAGTTTATATTAAATATAAATGATAAAGGCTTAGCTTATTTCTTTGAAGTCTTAATTGTGTTATAATTATTGATTTTTGTCAAAAGATAGTATAATGGGATATAAGTAGAAAAGTTAAATACAAATACATTTTTTTTAAATATTTTTAAAGCTTTTATGTGCTTTTTTTTCGAGAGTCAATACATGACTTTTAAATATTTTTAACATGGTTCCTGTGGTAAAAAACTTAAAATTTTGAACTGATTAATGCCAACCATAGACCAAATATAATATTTTCAATAACTTAAAAACTATTTTAAGTAGTTTAACACATTTCGCTAGTATTCATGCGAATAATTTACAAATAAATAAGTTTGAATATTTATAAAACACATTTAAAATATAAAAAAGAAATACATATGCCATAAATTCATTAGACGGACTGCCAATTTCGCTGCGCAGTTTGCCACTGATAACCATTTCTAAACGGGGGTTTGATACAGAAAAAAACACTTGCAAGGCTCATATGAATGCATTTATTCAATTAAATGTTCAACTTTAACTACTTCTTAATGTTGAGAATTATATTAGTTAGTTAATCTACATGACAGTGTGAGGGAAATTTGTCTCGCAAGCTGGTTTAATGGCTAAAGAAACATGTTTGCAAGCACTACGACCGCCTCGGGAAACCTCTACAATGCAAAGACATTTTGTGCTCCTAGTTCATTGTATTAATAACTAACCTTAATAGCTTGTTCGTGCTCCTTCCATGAATGAGGAAGCAGCACTTGTTAAGCAGACCGAGCCCCGTCTTGCCTTTGTATGCACAAGGGTAGCGATGTCATCTCACTACGTCTCACCATTGTTTAACATCAACGTAAACACCACTTCATCTTTGTAATGGAGTTTTGCTTTGAGGAAAGCCAACTAACCTCCTTAGCTGTACCCTTAGTTTGTAGGTCAAGGACGTCTGGGAAACATAATTGTTTTACTTCAGAGGATTCTACCGTTCTAACAGTAATATTGGCGTTTTGCCTTCTGAGTTTTTTTTAAATGAATAGTCGCTCAAATTTCTGTCAAAATAATCGCAAAAATAACATATATTAATGATAACATGTATTGAAATATTAAGAATGTTCTCTTTCCACACTCTTTTAGAAAGTGCTATCCAAGACATTTTTTTTAAATAAATTATCTCAACTGTGGGATGTATAACTTTTCACTATTGTTCTTTCTAAAGTCCAATAATTAAAACGAATATTTCTAATAATAATATATTCTAAAATTTTTTTTTACTTTATCACATTTACAAATATAGCTTTCGAAATGTCGCATTTTTTTTAAGTTAAATATTTCATTCTATTATCTGCATAAAATAAAGTTATGGTAAGTCGATTTACTGAAAATTGGGAAGGTCTATAAAGCTATGTTTAATTTTATTTCATTATTTGTGCTCCACTGAGAAATTTTCAGAAATTGTATTGGAATCCGTATTTGATATAATTGAACTGTATTTAATAACTCACAGAAAATAACAGTAAGGTATCGTATAGTATTTATTATATACTAAGAGCGGGAAATTTACTATACGAAAAGATAATGATTTTTAAATAAAAGTTAAGCAATAGTAACTTAGTTTAATATTTAGGTATAAATTGTGTCTTTTTGGCAGCGCGGAAAACGAACCTAGATACACGTTTAATTTTTATAAAATCATAAAGAATTTCGTATCAAACTACCTAACAGATAATAATTGTACTTCAACTGCAGGAATATTTGGTATTTATGTTCAGTGGCATATAAAATGATACATACTTTTGATGACTGCTATGATTCTTAGAAGTAAACTTGTGATGGTTGAGTAAAGAGCTTAATATAAACTACTCAATTTACGTCATAAAATTCTATCAAAATTTTTCTAAGCCAACAACACTATAACCAAAGATTGAAATATTTTATATGTTTTACTTTATTTCTATTTGTAATTCAACATTTATTTCTGAGGAGAAATTTTCTACTGAATATGAAAAGTTACGATTGTGTCTTTAATTAATGTTATGTTAGGACAAAAACTTGACGTTGTTACGCATAAACAAACCAACCTAAATTTCACTATAACGAATATATACAAGGTCTAAGTCTACTGTATCTGAACCACATATAAACCGATTTTTCTTGGCGTTTTATATCCTTCCATTGCTGCTTGTTCTTATTCTATGATATACTCTGAACCTTCACCTTCTACTTCGTACTAGTAACTCAAAATAAATTACTTTGTTGATTGGTTCCTTTTTTAATAACTACTTCCGAGCGAAGACGTGCTTCGTGGTAACGATTATGAAAATTTTGTTAATTAAATTACATAATAAAACTATCCAAATTACGTTTTAGGAAGGACACCAGAAATATGGGGGTTATTTTACTCCGTTTAACATATGGAGCACCAAAATATAAATCTGTTTCCTGTCAAGGTAAATAAATAAGTTTCTGTTAAACTGGGAATATCTAGAGTGGTTTTTAAAGGTATTCAAATCGTGTGACATGGAACTAAAGATAATTGATGTTAATAACTTACGTGCAATGTTTTTTTTATTTCATATACAGTAAATAATGTGGTTCTATATGCACGGATAAACCAAATAAAATGTACGGGTAATTGATGCTAGTCTAATAAACTAAGTATATAGCAAAACAAAACTGTAGCCTTACACTAAGAATAAATTTCAACATGCTTATACAGAATGTTCCGGAAGTAGACGTCAATAAAGAGGCGGGTGATAGAAGGGCCCAAGACCCTCCAAACAAACCAAACTTGTATAGTACGTTTCACAACAGTTTAAAAGTTATGAATTTTTAAAGACAATTTGACTGTACTCTACCCTGAGATAAGCATTTACTGATTGGAAAAAGTAGTGGGCCATGTGGAACGAAATGTGTACACAACAAAGCTAATTAGTGACGTCACATTTAAAAACATGTTTCACGTCACTGAGAGTACAGCTTCGCGTGGTAAAAATTCACATTCAGAAATGTTGTGTTTGGTTCTGAAAGATGCCTCTAGTGTGAACGAGGTAAAAAAATCAATTTGTCACATAAATTATCACCCACCATTGAAAAAAAACTACGCCATACTATGGCCAATTAATTAGTAAAAACCAGTATTTTAAATTAACAAGCATCGATGCAGGAAATGTAAAAATATAACGTAGCGCAAAAGATTCATACAATGTAAAAATCAGCAGTCAGGTTGAAATTAGTATGTGAGTAAATAATTGAATGTAACTTTATTGAAATAAAAATATTTAAGAAAGTTTGAAATAATTAAAATCTATTTTGAATTAAATTGTGTTTAATTTGTGAAGAATAAAATGAAATGTTATTAATAAATGCTGTAATAGTCAGTTATTTTATTAAACATTATTGATATTATTAAAATGGAAAGTAAAGATAAACGATTGTTGCTTCATTTTCACAGCGGCCGCTGTTATGTAGAGACTTGTGCGCTCGCCTCCCATCAATGCGAAATGAGTGTAATTCCCGAATAGCCTGACGGGAAGATTTTCTGCATGTGGGAATTGTGGATAATACACGAATATGGTTTGGGGTGGAGGGTGGTTTGTTTCGTGTAGCACTGTATTCCGTTCCAGTACCGCTCCATGCTCACGTTATTCACCATAATGGGGGGTGAATGTGAGGGTATTACGGCCGTTTAACAACGAGGTATTAAAAACCGATGATGGTGATATAATTTGAAGGACAACCCAACAAACATGCCCGGGCCTAGATGTGAACCGTGTACCCCTCGTACCACAGACCGACGTTTTACCGACTGCGCTACGGGGGACTGGCGCCTTCATCGGCTTACAAGACATCGCTGTTAAGAGCCGCACAAATCGCTCCGTTACATTCCTTTTCTTTCTTTTGGATCAAGACCTTGCATTGTTTCTCGACTAGAAATTACGTTTTTATTAAGATGTCATATCTACTGCAAGACATGTTGGTGATTGTACGCAACTGTACACCCTAGATACACTGCGTATTCATAAATGGTCTGTATTCAAAGATGTGGTATTGTTAATAATATTCAGAAAATTTGCCCATGAGGCTATCCAGGAATTACACCGAGTTCGCATTGATGGGAGGCGAGCGCACTAGCCTCTACGTAACAGCGGCTGCTGCGAAGATGAAGCAGCAACTACGTAAGGATGTCTTCTGTCTGGTGATGTTATTTGTTTATCTTAACTTTCCATTTCGATAACTGCCATTTTTTATAATGAAATAACTGACTATTGCCATTTATTAATGACATTTCATATTATACACACAAATCAAGCACAATACATTCAAAATACATATTAATAATAATTTGAAACATTATGTAATATTTTTATTTCAATAACGTTACATTTACTTGATTACTCACATACTGATTTCAACCTATAGCTGGTTTTTACGTTGTGTGAATCTTCTGCTATACGGTATGTTTTCACATTTACTGCATCGACGTTTGTTAATTTAAAATTCTGATTTTGACTAATTAGACGGCTATACTATGGGGTAGTTTTTCCAATGGCGTGTGATCATTTATGTGACCCATTAATATTTTTTTTACGCCGTGCAAACTAGAAGCAACTTACAGAACCAAACACAACTTTTGTGAAAGTGATTTTTTTTACCTCACGAAGCTGTATTTTTCAGTGACGTCAAATGTGTTTTTTTTTAATGTGACGACACTAATCACCTTTGCTTTGTTCAAATTTCGTTCTACATAGCCCATTTATTTTTCTACCTTCAATAAATGCTTACCTCAGGGCAGAGCACAGCAAAATTTTCTTTAAAAATTCGTAACTTTTAAACGGTTGCGAATCGGACTATACAAGTTTTTGTTTATTTGGTAGGTCTTGGGCCCCTCTATCACCCGACTCTTTATAGACGTCTACTCCCATAGCTCCCTTCAATATCATTTCACTAACCAAACTAACGAAACGATTTTCGTGCATTCATATTCAAAAAAATTTAACAAATGTTTCATTGTAAAATGTTGTTCAGACTAGGCTAATCTGGGATTCAGGACATTACAACCTGCCACTGTAAGTTATAATTTTAACCGACTGTAATATATTATATATAATGCATAATTAGTACAAATCGTATGCGTGTAAGATAAGAAAGAAAACTGTTGTATGCGATTTTTTAAAATATTTATTGTATGTAAAATCATTTTATGTTTCGTCAGTTGTAGAAGACGTCTCGATACTTTTAAATGAGTAATGTTTATGTAAATTGTTCTGTATGTGTTAAACTCTTAAGAAAACTTTTTATCATGAAAAGCTATGAAAAAAACTGCTACGAAGATATGAAATTTTGGTTAATATGTGTGCTTCAATGTAGTGCAGTACTGGCGGTGCCGTTGAATGAGCCTAGGCACCAGATCACCGGAACTGTTCTGTATTTGTCTCGTAATTATTCGTATACGGTCTACCCACCATCTTGGTTACTGTCCATTGTCTTCATTCCTGGCTGCTCCCTCCATCTTGTATTTTATTAGTTATGTAAATAACCTCTAGGTTAGGCTGCAAGTAGTTAGTGTTCATCACCTAGTTTGCGTTGATTGTTAAGATTTTGGTACTGAGTCTTTCCATCAGGAGGGCTAGTAGTTATACCAATCGTCATGGTTACAGTGTCGTCTGCTAGATAGCATTACTAATGTGTACTAATGGTCCAGTCCATCTCCATTTCCAAATTTCACCGTTAGGAGCGCTACCCCACCTAACAACCTTATTCAACCCAACCCATGTGTGGAGAATGCATAGTGGTGTGCGAAGCATATGGTGTTGTGTGCGATACCTGTAGTTTTATGTGCGGAACCTATGGTATTTTATGCGATAACTGTAGTTTTATGTGCGGTACCTGCGATGATATATGAGGTGCCTGAGATGATTGCGGAGCGGATACAGATGTGTGTGGAGCGGGCATAGTTGTGTGCGGAGGGAACGTATTTGTGTGCGGAGGGAGCATAGTTTAGTGCGGAGCAGGCATAGTTGTGTGCGGAGCAGGCATAGTCGTGTGCAGAGCATGCATAGAAAATAGTTGCGATTGCTGATTAGGTTGTCGTTGAGGTTCTTGTTTTTACTTCCTACTATGTTGTATGCCTAACCTTGTCTCCGTTCTTCCTTTGATCTAACACTTTCCTCCCTTGTACATATGTATTGTATTACTATTTAAATTCGTGTACCACTTTTCAGTATTTTATATCTCTCCCTCCACCCCGCTCTACTCCGCCTCCACCCTGATCATCTCAACCACCACACTGCTCCTATCTCACTCCACACCTCTTCTCTCTCTCCCTCATAGATATAGCTTGTAACTGTTTTGGATTTCTGAGTTAGACCTCCAAAGACTTTTTTTTTTTTCGTTTTTAAATATTTTGTTTAAGTAATTATCTTGTATGTTTCTAATTGTGTACAGTATGTTATTTATTTGAATTTTCTTCCTGTATCTAACCTTATCTTACACGACATGACCTCTTAACAAGCAACATGTATAACCTTGTATCCATTCTTCCTTTATCCTAACACTTGTTAACCCTTGTTTATATGACTTGCATTACTTTTTAAACTTGTGTTATACTTTTAAGTAATTTTATTGTGTTTTTGCTTTACAGATTATCATGTACTAGATCCTCCCAGGCTCTTCTCTCTGCTCCTCTCTTGTTCCACTCTCCTCTCTCCATCTCCACCCTCCTCTTTCCTACACTACCTCTCCTCTCGCATTCTCCACCCTCCTCTCTTCCACCCTCCCTCTTCTCTCTTACTCCATCCTACTCTCTCCCACCCTCCCTCCTCTCTCTCTCCCTCCCACTCCACCCTCCTCTTTCTTTCCACGCTCTTTCATGCACTAACTCCACATTTTATGTTACTAATTATAGTACTGAAATTTTTTGTATTCATTATTTTTGGTTTGGAATCTAATTTACAAGAAAATACAAGCCAATACTTATTTCTAAGAATATTATTGCGAAAATGTATTACATTATATATATTTATATTCAATAACAATCTCGAGCTGTTGTGAGATATAAGGTATACTGTATGTCGGTATCTGTTCTCAAAGACACGGTAATGTTGCTTAAACAGTTTCGCGATGTAATCTTAGCGAGTCTCGTGATTTCTTCGCTAGCCTTCTCGTCGCATTGCTAATTCTTGTAGCTGCTAGTTGTGTACCGCGCCTATCTTCATTGCAGTCTTCCAGCGGTATGGGCGTTACGTTAGGTTCTAAATCTCGTCGAATAAAAACGTTTCAGCTTATTGTGCAGACTTTTTTTTATGTATTCAGGATACAAGACACTGTCGGGAGAGATGTTTCATCACATCAGTAATGCTCGGTATATTTTTGCCAAGGAATAGTATTCTACAGTGATACACTTTAAATAGTATCAGTATAATAAGCACATCTTACCTTTAATCAGAGTATCAATGTGATAGGGTGTTTATTCCGTCTTCGCACACACATCGCTTGTCGTCTAGCCAAAAGCGCCAGTTTGCTGCTACACTCGGAATATATTTGCTTCTTCTGTTATCTTATGCTATGTACAGTAACTCGCACAGTCTTCTCTCTGTTCAGAGCCCAGACGTAGTCATGGAAGGTAATTTTCTTTTTGATCAGACATTTATGGATTCCCTTAGCCTTTTTACATACATATTCGCATCACCTGTAGGCATACACCTTTGCACGCAGTCCTACAAACTCAGTCATAGGCACACCTTTACATTCGTCTTTAAATTTGCCTATAACTTTTTTGTATTGAAGAGAGTAGCATGGATGGTCGTAAGGATAGGCTGATGTATCGAACTCATCATGAAAGTCAGGATCAGAGAACATGTCTTGATAAAAGTTACCTGTTCGTATTTCGTAGATGAGACTGTCGGTGTCCATGTAGGCCAACTGCAAGTCATCACCATACTTAGTCTTCATTCAAATATAATGGAATCGGTACATGTGAGTCTTCGACAGGTCGAGTACAGCAGGGTAGGCATAGATGGGCTTATCGAACACGATTGCTACATGCTCAAGTTTCACAAGCGACAGGTTTTCTGAGTAAATAATTTGGTTTTTGAAGACAGATTTAGCAACTAGTTTCTTGAGTCGCTTATCATTACACACAAGACTCATTCTTTATCTGTTGCGCTTGTTTTTTATGAGCTTCCCATAGACCGTGTTGTTACCCAGCTTGTAAAAGTCCTTCTCACACTCATTTGCTGCTGCTGCACGTCTGCCTGTATTCAGCTGGATGTATGGTTCTAGCCAATCACTTTGCTAAAACTCCAACGCACGATGAATTTTAGTCACCTTAAGACCATGGCTAACAGCTTTTTTAGGGGGAATATGGTGAGATATATAAATCTTCTTATCTGCCAATGTAGTCGTCATTTCCTTGTGTGATTATCCCGGAGGACATTCGTTTACTGGCAGAAATAGTAGATCTTTGTTTTCCTTGTATAGTTCAGGAGGATTCATTACATCACATTCAATTATGTATCCTACTGGGGAGGTGTCCGGCACACTCATGATATCTAGGTCTGTACTGGACCACTTGAAAGTTCATATAGGTAGAAGCAGATTCATAGCCCAAACATACAAGTTATTAGCATTCAGGTGCTGTAGATAAGTTACTGGCTTCATTGGATTGTATTTCTCACCATCATACTTGGCTTAAGGAACGATGCTTAAAGCATTACGTAAAGCGAGGCCGGTATTTACATTGTAGGTATCGGAACTTTTGCATAACTCCCTATCAAAATAGGTACAGTAGTAAAGAATTAATCTATAATATAATAGTTAATGTATTAGTTTCGAACTAAGGACTGTACGGCGACGCTTCACATACACTTGTAATAGTTTTCGCTTTTTATAATTGTGTATAAAATAAACCTACAACCGCGGATATTCATGCATAGCTGAAATTTTTGTGAAAAAATAGTACTATTAATATAAACTATTATTGTGTGGGCTGTATATAATAAAAACATTGTGTTTGATCTCACATGTATCGTAAGTTTATACTATTAACGGCAGTCTATATGCTTGTGTCAGTTATACAGTAAAATACATACTTATTAATACTTCACTAAATGAAAATATAAGTCTCGAGCGTTTAGGCAGGTTGTATATGTGATACAGTTACGTTTGTTACGCCCGACATCGTATAATAACAATGGCTCAAGTAATATTAATGTAGGCTTTAGATTAAGGACTAACTTTTACATACTTAGAAAAAACATTATCAACAGCCTGTACGCCATTAGAGTTATACTTCCTTATATCTTATTGTCTTTAAATGTTTTAAATTGTAATTTAAATATATAGAACCAATTACCACAGGTCTTTACCTGCGTAAATGCTCCGTCTCGACTTGTTTGCTTTATTTTGCTTAGTCGTACATACAGTGTACGTTATAAGTTACGAGACGAGAGCGAAGGTATATAAGCAACTGCACGAGGATCCCAGCTCATTCGCTGTTTGTATTTGTCGTTCGAGTACTATCTCTGTATGCACAGCCTGCTTCGAGTGCTTATTAAGTGTGCAACGTTGAGCTCATCGCGATATTTAGCTAGTGAATATTGTATTCACCAAGATATTAGGTTGAGTACTGACCAACAAGAGATTTAAGGTTAGGTTTGCCTGGTTTGTATAAGAACAAATTAAAGTAATGGAAGAACAGTATTCTTCATTTAAGGTTAGTTACTGGAAGTTCTGTGTTAAAGTCTTTACTTTGCGAAATAATATGCTGAGACATTAGAAGAACTGCGACTTTAATCCACACCATGAAGAGCGTCTGATCAGTGAACAGTGTGGATTATCAATTACTCGCAAAGACGACCTGATGAAACATTTGCGTACCTGCAATGGCAACGTCATGACAGAAATGGCTGCATGCTGTAGGTATTGCACGAAGCAATTCAGTGAATTTCGCAATTCTCGTCGACATGAAGCAGGTTGTGAGCACAACATGGAACGAAATCTGCTGAAATGTAGATACTGCAATGTCAAGTTCGCTCGTCTTGACAATCAGACTATGGACTTAAAGATCTGTAAAGGTAAAGTAGTACTACCAGCTCATAAAAAGCTGCTTGTGCAACTGCCGGAACCCGCAAGGCAATCCTGATCCAAGATGTCATCAACCCTCCCGAAAATCGTAGTAAGGTCTGGTATGGCAACAGAGTACGGATTCGTCGAGGCAGAAACTGCATTCCGTGGGAATGTGAAGACATATGTAGTGGAGAATGATGTCACGGCCATATCTGAATGACATGTATTGAAATATAGTTGGTCAGTTGAAAAACGAAGTAGAAAACTACAGAGCCCTTAAATTTAACATTGTACTGGAATGTGATTATGCTAAGCCAGTGCCATTCGATGAGGGAACAGATAAAAGAGCTTTCAAGACAAAACAAATGCCAGTCTATAATGCAAACCATATTGAAAATGCTGTGTTAGAAAGTATTTTCAAACTTTGTACCGAAGAGCCTGAATACTCTGAGAAAGGATCTGTATGGACGCTCGTTTCTGTCAACTGTCTGCAGCTGAGTGTTAACAAACTCGTCCCCTGAGAGCATCGCCATGGATAGACTTGCCAGATTCCATAAATACAAAAAAAAAATAGTCATCAACCCTAGAAATGAGGACCAAAAGAATTCCCCCCTCAGAGTAACAGAATACGAAAAGGACAATCATACCGACCTGCTGCTTTTATCACATGAAGATAACAACCACTACTGTTACATTTCAAATTTCTGTCAACTCATACGTCCGCAAGTGACAGCACATGGTCATAAAGTCTACACCTGCAAGAGATGCCTGGAGTTATACCACGACATTACACGGGTGACGGAACTTACAGGCGAACAAGCCTTGACCCAACACAAAAGTAATGTTCGAGTAATGCACCACTTTGTGTTGATATGCCACAGCTAGAGCCTAATGGGAGGCCTCCTGTGCTATGTTTCAAGAACATTCAACACCAGAGTAAACTGCCGATTGTTTTGTGCTCACATTTTGAAGCTGCATTTATACCAATCCAGGCCTGTCAACCTGATCCTAAGAAGGCATTTACAATGGCATACCAGAAGCATGAAGCGAATAGCTTCTGTATTTTTTTGTACAAACTGACCATGATGTCATACCAGCAGCATTGCCGACGCAACTACCTCAAGAACATAGCATTTACACAGGAGCAGATGCACCTAAGATTTTCGTAGAAAAGACTGTTAATATAGGTAGGAAGGTGAAGATGAACTTCGAAACTTCATTAAAGATGCTGCCACTAACCTCCGCACAAACTTCAGTATACCTCCAGGCCAACATATTTAGTCACTGTGACAGAGACTTCAGTAACTGCAACGTGAAGATGCGCGATAACTGCCACTTTAGTGGAAAGTGCATTGGTAGTGCCTGTAACCAATGTACTTTGCTCAGAAGAAGATCAAAGAAGCTTCCTGTATTTTTTCACAACCTAGCATATGATAAAAACATTTTCTTCAGAAAACTGGCATACAGCAGTAAGGACATTGCCATAATCTCACACAATGAAGAAAAAAGGATTACATTTGGAAAATTACTCGTTGATAAGTTCACCATACAATTTATCGACAGTGTTAGTTTCATGGCTAGCAGCCTGGCGGCATTACCAGTAAATCTGCCTGCAACAAAATTTGGCAACACTATGTAATTATTTAGTACTGACGAGTTTGAACTAGTAAAAAGGAAGGGTGTGTTTTCCTAAGACTACGTCGAGAGCATCAGAATATTAGAAGAGACAGAGCTACCACCAAAGGAGGAGTTCTACAATCTACTGACTGATATGCACATTAGTGATTCAGACTACGAACATGCTCAGGCTGTGTGGGAGAAATTTGCTTGCATAACTCTGAAGAATTACTCAGACATCTACTTGAAAACGGATGTTCTCCTACTCGGAGATGTATTTGAAAATTTTTGCAGTCTCTACCTAGAAAGTTACGGACTGGACTGTGTGCATTACTTAAGTTTACCCGGATATGCGTTCGATGTTATGCAGAAGGCCACAACAGTCAAGCTCAAACTTCCGACAGATCATGACATGTACTTGTTACTCAAGAGAGGTATTCAAGGGGGTGTGGCCCAGTGTGTGAAGCGACACTGTGTTTCTAACAAGTATGATGGTGAGAAATACAATCCTACGAAGCCAGAATCTTATCTACAGTACCTGGATGCTAATAACTTGTATGGTTTGGCTATGATTCTGATTCTATAAATAAGAAATTTCAAGTGGTCCAGTACAGACCTAGAAATCATGAGTGTACCAGACACCTCCGCAGTAGGATACATCATTGAATGTGATGTAATGAATCCTCCTGAACTATACAAGGAACACAAAGATCTACCATTTCTGCCGGTAAACGAATTTCCTCAGCGAACATCACAGATGAAACTGATGAGTACATTGGTAGGTAAGAAGAATTATAAAACTCACTATATTACACTCAAAAAAGCCATTAGCCATGGTCTTAAATTGACTAAAATTCACAGTGTGTTGGAGAGTGAGCAAAGTGACTGGCTAGAGCCATACATCCAACTGAATACGGCTAGACGTGCAGCAGCAGAAATGAGTTAGAGAAGGGCTTTTACAAGCTGGCTATCAACACTGTCTATGGGAAGCTCATGGAAAAAAAGCGTAACAGACAAAGAATGAGTCTCATGTGTAATGAAAAGCAGCTCAAGAAACTAGTTGCTAAATCTGTCTTCAAAGACAGAATTATTTACTAAGAAAACCTGTCGCTTGCGAATCTTGAACATGTAGCAATCGTGTTCGATAAGGCCATCTATGACTGCCCTGCTGTACTTGACCTGTCGAAGACTCACATGTACCGATTCCATTATAATTTAATGAAGACTAAGTATGGTGATGACTTGCAGTTGGCCTACATGGACACCGAAAGTTTCATCTACGAAATACGAACAGGTAACTTTTATCAAGTCATGTTCACCGATCCTGACTTTCATGATGAATTCGACACATCAGCCTATCCTTACGACCATCCATGCTACTCTCTTCAATACAAAAATTTTATAGGCAGATTTAAAGACGAATGTAACGGTGTGCCTATGACTGAGTTTGTAGGACTGCGTGCAAAGGTGTATGCCTACAGGTGATGCGAATATGCATGTAAAAAGGCTAAAGGAATCCAGAAATGTGTGATCAAGAAGAAAAATACCTTCCATGAATACGTCTGGGCTCTGAACAGAGAGAAGGCTATGCGAGTTACTGTACATAGCATAGGATCACGGAAGGAGCAACTATATTCCGAGTGTAGCAACAAACTGGCACTTAATTGGCTAGACGACAAGCGATGTGTATGTGAAGAAGGAGTAAACACTCTACCACACGGATAACCTGGTTAAAGGTAAGACGCATTTATTATACAGGCAGTATTTAAAGTAAATCACTGTTGCGTACTATTCCATAGCAAAAATATACCGAGCATTAGTAATGTGAATAAAAGTCCCTCCCAACAGTGTCTTGCATCCTGAGTACACAGAAAATGTTTGCACAATAAGCTGAAACGTTGTTATTAGACGAGGTCTAGATCCTAACACAACACCCATACCGCCGGAAACTGCAATGAAGATAGGCGCGGTACACTACTAGCAGCTACAAGAATTAGCAATGAGAAGTGAAGGCTAGCGAAGAAATCATGAGACTCGCCAAGACTACATCGCGAAATGGTTTAAGCAACATTACTGTATCGTTGAGAACAGATACCGATATACAGTATACCTGATGTATCACAACAGCTCGAGAATGTTATTTAATAGAAATGTAATTAAAATAATACATTTTCGCAATAAAATTCTTAAAAATACATATTGGCTTCTGATATTTTGTGTATAAGTTTCCCAAAGTAAAAAATTATTAATACCAAAAAATTTCAGTACTATAATAAGTGACATAACAGGTGGAGTTATTGCATGAAAGAGGGTGGAGAGAAAGAGGAAGGTGGAGTGAGACGGAGAGAGTGGAGGGAGGGTGGGAGAGAGTAGGGTGGAGAAAGAGAGTAGAGGGAGGGTGGGAGAGAGGAGGGTGTAGAAAGAGAGAGGTGGGTGGGTGGGAGAGAGGAGGGTGGAGAAAGAGAGAGGAGAGTGGAGCGAGATAGGAGCTGGGAGGAGAGCCGGAGAGGATCTAGCTCATGTAAATCAGTAAAGCCAAAACACAACAAAAATACTTAAAAGTGTAACACAAGTTTAAAAAAGTAATACAAGGCATACATATAAGGGAAAACAAGTGTTAGGTTAAAGGAAGAATGGAGACAAGGTTAGACATGTGACTTGTTAGGAGGTCAGGTCATGTAAGGTAAGGTTAGATACAGGAAGAAAATTCAAATAAATAACATATTGTACACAAATATACATACAAGAAAATTACATAAACAAAATATATAAAAACGAAAAAAAAAAAAGTCTTTGGAGGTCTAACTCAGAAACCCAAAACTGTTACATGCAATGTCTATGAGGGAGAGAGAGAAGAGGTGTGGAGGGAGATAGGAGCAGTGTGGAGTTTATGTGGATCAGTGTGGAGGGGGAGTGGAGTCGGTGGAGAGAGAGATATGAAATACTGAAAAGCGTAACACGAGTTTAAAAATTAATACAATACATACATACAAGGGGGAAAAATATTAGGTCAAAGGAAGAACGGAGACAAGGTTACGCACACAACTTAGTAGGAGGTTAAAACAAGAACCTCAACCACAACTAAGCAGCAATCGCAACTATTTTCTATGCACGCTCCGCACACGACTATGGTGAGATTTGGAAATGGAGACAGACTGAACCATTAATGTAAGCACTAACGCTATCTAGCAATAGACACTGGAACCAAAACGATTGGTATTGCTATACTAGCTCTCCTGGTGGAAATACCCAGTGTCAAAGTCTTAATAATCAACGCCACCTAGGAGACGATCAGTAACTACTTGCAGCCCAACCTAGAGGTTAACTATATAACTAACGAAAAAACAAGATGAAGGAAACAACCATGAGAGTAGCCAGGAATCAAGACAACGGACAGTAACTAAGATGGTGGGTAGACCGTATACTAATAATTACAAGACAAGTATAGAACAGATCCGGTGATCCGGTGCCTAGGTACCTGCAATGGTATCGCAAGTACTACACTGCTCTTGAAGTTATGTACTACAGCAGGGCAAGATATTTATGTTTAGTAACTGCAACTTACGAAACGTTTTTAATACACCTGGTTTCGTCAGTGTTCAAGACTATGTGTATATGTCGGAATAATGTATCGAAATATCAATAAACTTTAGTGAAAAACCGTAAATAGTCCACTGGACTTATTTCATCGTAAATTCCTAAGGTTTTATTGACAAATGCAAGACAGGAAACGAAATGTCTATATTTTAGTAAGCAGCATGTTACGGGATAGCTACATACATGGCCAAAGCCAACAGTCTCGAATATCAATACGCCATATATCACGCCTGCCCCTTTCCCTTTTCCACGCGGCCATAAAGCATCGCGCTGGTAATTTTGTCGCTGACGATGGGAACTGCAATTCATGACGGCGATCACAATGGCTTTTGGTCCCCCTTGCGACCGCGATGTACACTCCCCCAATCCCCTTCACTTCAGTCGTGCAACGAGTCCCTTTGAATGCCAGCCGCACACCATTTGCATTTGAAATTGAGTCCAAACAACATCGCTGCAGTCCCACGTTCCCAGCTGCCGAATCAAGTTATGCACATTATGCCTGGTTAATGTGAAGGACTTACATGCTACTACGTTCCAATAAACATGTCCGTGATACGTGTACAGTCGTCTGCATAAGTTATGGACTTTAAGCTACGATATTAGTAACAAATAACAATTATTTTTGAATCCCTATTAGGATATTTACTTTATTCGTATATATGCTCCTTTTCTCATCTCACAAAGTTGGCGAAACAACGAAGCAAATGTTTTAAGGTTTGGCTGTATCTGTATTCTGGAAATGTCTGCTAATACAATCGCTTCGACTGTCCGTCATATTCACACGACCATACATGAATAAATGACACATCTGCCTCTTCTCGGTAAGAATAAACATACATCGTTTCAATCCACAAAGAAAATTTTCCTACAGTAAAGATAGTTACAATATTACGAAAAAACAACTACAACCGACAACACTGACTCAATGTATCAACCCATTTAAGTAGATGTGACTTACTTGGTACATAGTGGCTGTGCACACAATAAGGGAATACGAACACAAGAAGTCTGGCAAAATGTGCACTGTTAGTCCATGTGTAGTCCGGGTGTCATAACTGCATGCACAGTTCGGTGTACATTATGTAGCTTACAGTCAGAATCTTCCGCGCCTTTATTGCTATAGTGTCACACTGAAACATTCTCCTGATGTGATTTCGGGACTCTGTTAACGTGTCAGACCTACTTGGCACAATTTGTCGTGCTGCAGCGTTCCTCATAAAGTCAGCATTGGAGATCCGTGCTGTGCGCAGTGACTAGACCACTCTTCTCCCACCAAGGCGATCAGTTTCAATTCCCGGCGTGGTCGGCTCATCTTTCATAAGGGAATCGTCCCGGTCAATGCTGCCGGTTAGGGGTTTTTTTCGGGGATCTCCCGTTTACCCTACTCTTTTATTTCGGCGCTACAATGTACTCACAAGCTCTAAATACATATATGTTAAGAACCAAGAGCTAGCCAAAATGTTTTCACTGTCAACATTGAACGGACTTGAGAATGTCAGAACTTACAATGAATAAATATCGAAATCTTCACGATGTAATGTTTTGCGTGTGGTGCTCAGCTATTCCAACTATACGCACTTGATGGCAGAATTGCTATCTGCATTTACACTGTGTATGCCCATTAGTTAAATACACTATTATAGATAACATCCACTTAGGGGTTTTGCGATTAGTAAAGTGTTACGTGTGTCATACTCTTTGTTTGGCGCAAGCGCTATGATCTTTTAAAGAGCTATAGGTGTACAGCTGGCGCATGAACATTGTCGTAGAAAGTTCGGAGACAGTTATTTAAAGAAATACTACGAAACATATATTTATCTACATGTAACTTTATCTACGAAAAGAAGACATATTTAAAACTGTGCTTCTCCATTTTGTTAATTCCGGACATCATGTTCAGAAACATGTCTTCGGAGCATCTGGATAGCTAGAAACTGCTTTTTCAGACTACTGTCGCGTAAAAATTACCATCCGGAATCGTAAAAAAAATTCTGAGAGGCACGCACTGAACTTTACTACGCACTTTCCATAAATAGGAAAGCAGGGCCACCGCTTGAAGTTCAAGAGGAAACAGCCAGCGGCCAAAACACGGCACGTCGTTTACGCGCCCCGCGCATAGAGGCGATACGGTTGTTGACGCACAAGCCCGTTATGCCCTTAAGGCTCCTTTTATGCATCCGATTTCTGTCGTACGATAGTATACGGCAGAAAGTCGTACGTCTTATAAATACCTAGGAAGCAATGATACCTTTCATGCACTGTCGTGCGTCAAGTGTGCCGGTCCGTTGTGTAAAACGTGTCGTATTGTTTTAGACAACGGACCGACAAAAAATGTCGTACGATTCGTATATATGCATGGCGGTAAATGGGCGCTTTCATGCAGCCGGACAAGTTTCGACCTATCCGGCACTTGCGTTGCAGTGCTGCCAACCCCTTTGCTTCACAAACATATAAGTTATGTAAGTTACGGAACACACTATATACGTTTCTCGCACTGTTAATGAGATGCATAGACCATATTTTTTTCCGTCTTTTAGAGTTCATTTGCTTATACGCAGCATACAGTATTACGGAATCCATCACACACGGTTGTATTGCCAGCACTGTCCATCCGCCCTATACATCCATTGCCGGAACGACATATCTGTTCGCCGGACACCGACAATTTGTGTCGTATACGACATAGTTACAGACTTTTGTCGTATGTTGTCGTACGACACGAATCGGATGCACAAAAGGAGCCTAGGCTCGGCTTCAGTCGCCATATTGAATTTTTTTTTTTTTTTTTTTTTTTTTTTTTTTTTTTTTTTTTTTTTTTTTTTTTTTTTTTTTTTTCGCTTTTCTGGAATTCTAACAAGAAAAATGTTAAATATGCGATTATACCTCATATTTTATTTACATTTCGCTACTGTACAGACCTTGAGATTTAGCTGTTAACATACAAGTACGCCGCAATGTGTGTGGCAAAATTTTTTATGTTCATAACTTGTCCGACAAATTGCGACCTAACTATACATTACTAGCCCTATTGTCATGCTTGTGTAGTAGCTCAAGGTAAATTGAATTTGCGGTATAGTCGCCGATTTAACGTTTTTCATCTTAGAATTTCAAAAAAATGAAAAATAATAAAATTAAAAATGGCGACTGAAACCGGGCCTTAAGGGCGCCGCCTACCCGCGCGTGAGAGGTTCAACAGCGATAAAGCAGTAAGGTCACCCTTGAAGCACCTATCAAATGTCGCGTCGCCTCAACGAGCCAAGCGCTGAACTAGAGTGCAAGGTTCCCGCCGAACGGTTTTTAATATGGGACATTAAGTGGTGTTCATATAATTGTATTAATGGAAAGTCTGCAATTAATTTTAGTGCAGGTCGCAATCTGAGTTTCACATACATCCGGTTAGTACATTTTGAAGTACGGAAATCTGAAAAGGCCGTTTTTAGCCTTGTTGGGGGGCATAGAAACAATGTTTTTAACGAGCATAGCATCTTAAAAATGCGGACCCGGCCTTGTCTGAAGTTCGTTTTCTTTCGTACGATGGCACAATGGGCACACGTGGAATATTTTTGTAGAAAACAACCTGTTTACGAACACTCTACAACGTATTTGAAGCGTGGGGTAGGCGGCCGCCTTAAGAGGTAGCGGACCGTATTTTTTTTTTTTTTTTTTTTTTAAGGCACGGAAACGGGGTTGGCGATAAGACGAATATAACACGTGCGTCAAACACCTCATCGCCTCTAGGCGCAGAGGACTAAACTAGCGTGCAGTGTTTACACGTAGTAACTGTTTTTCAACGGGACTTCAAGCGATTGCCCTAAAATTTTAATTGTGGAAAGTATGTGGTACAGTCCAATGCACGTTTCTATGATTTTGTTTTACGGTTACAGTTGATATTTTCTCGGTTACAACAACGTGGAAAAGTTTATAGCACTTTTGAGGAGCTTGATAATCATGTTTTAAATTATCGGAATGCGTTTTTTTTAATCATAGGGACTTAATTTGAAGTCTGTTTTCTTTTCGTAGATAAACGCATTATAAACATTTTAGTAACTATACATGAAATATGACTATACGTACCACGCTGCAGCACGTCTCACACACCAGGTCCACTAGGCTCCTTTCACACGTTCCGACTTTCTGTCGGCTGACATCGGCCTACTGAACGTCGTCCGACACAGTACACAATTTTGTCTATCCGATATGTACCTGATTCTTGTTGGACGAGCGACAGTCCAGTCAGTTGCAATGGAGCGCAACAGAATTAATGTGATGCTTTTCTTTCATCGGTGGCGTGAAAATAAGCGTAGGAGTAGGATACATTGGGTGCACCCAATTCTGCAGAAAAAGAAAGAACTTGGTGCGTTTAACATATTATTTTGTGAGTTAACAGAAGATGAGAATAAGTTTTTCAACTATTACCGTGATGAGTTGTTTGCACGCTTGGAACCACATTTACAGAAACAGAATACCAAAATGAGAAATTGTGTTCAACCCATCAAAATGTTGTCAGTAACCATTAAGTAAGTAAGTGGTGTGCAGAAAACTGTTGTAGGCACAATTTTAGTAATAAAGTAATAGTGTTTAATATATTATGTGAAACAGTTAGTTATAGATATTTGCATGTGGTTACATCATTTAACTGAAGGTCATAAAATAAGTTATAGATATTTTCATGTGGTTGCATCATATTACTGAAGGTCATAAAATAAATATAACAAAAACATCACAAGGAACAACGTTTCAAGTCACATAGGTATAGTTTAAAATTGCATCCTTACATACCGAAATACAGTACAATCCCAATTCTGAATAAAGTCATGAAGGCATATTATATAATTAACTAAAATCAAGTTCCGTCATCACTAAATGGCGAACACAAAGAAGCGGACGACAATGGTGACGGTGCAACCACAGATACATAGTTAGATGATGCCGAGGATGTTTGGTTTTGAGGGTACTGTTGTTGTGTTTTATATAGGAGAGGTGGTGCAGATTGCTGTTGCAGCATTGGGGTAACAGAATGTTCTTCATGCCTTGGAAAATACGATTATGTAGGTTGCAATGTAGACATTTGTACCTGTGAAGAGTGCGTTGAAGGTGTTTGTTGAAATGTAGCTGTTAGGGACTCGTGTGGCTGATATCTTCCCGAGATAAGGCGAATCGGGTGACGCTCTTTAAAGTTCTTCATTATTTGAAGGACACCCATTTGAAAGTCGATAATTTGGTCGTCATTAAAAGTATCAATCGTAGGAATGATACTTTTGAAGAAACAAAGATGGCGGTTCTGTTCCGGTTTACTTTCCAAGGCCTTCAACATCCTGAGTTCGAGTTCATCTGGCTTGCGTTTCCGTTTTCCAAAGGTCACATTTACAGGTGTCGGTGTACCAGCTGACATCTGCGAAGTAGTGCGGACATCAACTCCCTCCACACTTGTCTCACCAACGTCGTTCTGCCTTGAAATGTTTGTGTTACCACCAAAAGTATCTTCCGTTGTTGTTTCTGCATGCATCCTGCTCAGTAATTGAAGAAGGTCATGGTATACATACTTCTTCACTTTACATGCTCCTGCACCTGAGGTTTTCGCCTCTTTCTGTTTCTTTAACGACCGCATCCAGCAGTCTCGAATGTTTCCCCATTTTCTTATTATGTCTTTACCTGCAAAATTAAGTAAATTAATTATGATGTGTCCGTAATGCTGTTCTGTATGTTACTAGGCCATAACGCCACTAATGTAATCAATTCAATGTACATTAAAACATTTATGTTGTATTGCAGACTACATTTAACTCATCGATTGTATTATGAATAGCCAATCGTACTACTTGTATATATATATATATATATATATATATATATATATATATATATATATATATATATATATAACCTTTAGCCACTGTATTAATTTATGCGTTTAATTACATTACTTGTGCACCTAAACACTGGTTGTGGTGCGAGAAAAACACCACAAATTCTATCCAGTTTTTTGAACATCCGTCATAAACATTACTCCTACAACTACACATTAACATACAAACACATTTATGCACACACATTTAAGTCACATATAAACAAACATTGTCATGATATTTAATAACAATATGTATTAATTATATGTTCTACTCAATTGTTTCTATTTTTTCAGGTACCTCGTTAGTGGATGCTACTTTACTGACCTGCATTACAGTTACCGCATTGGGGTATCTACAGCTACCAATATTGTAAAACGTGTATGTGCTGTCATCTGGGAAGTAATGGTGGAAGAATGTATTGGTAAACCCACAGAAGAACAATGGGGGGCAATTGCTTTGCAATTTGAAAGCAGAGCCAATTTCCTGTATTGTCTGTCAGCGGTCGACGGGAAACACATACGCATAGTCAAGCTTCAAAATAGCGGCTCTATGTTTTACAACTACAAATAATTTTTTTCTGTTGTCCTACTAGCACTGGCAGACACAAACTATCGGTTTGTTTACGTTGATATTGGAAGCTACGGCAAGGAATGTGATTTTACTGCTTTGAAGAAGTCAAACTTATGGAAATCTGTGCAAGAAGGCACACTTGCATTACCACATCCAAGACCTTTACCAGGGACAGATGGCCCAGACGTTCCATATTTTTTTTCCTAGGAGATGAAGGTTTCGCCTTGCACAACAACTTACTTCGGCCTTTCTCTGGAACAAATCTTACTGTTACCAAGAGAGTGTACAGCTATCGCCTGTGCAGAGCTCGACGTTATGTCGAGTGCACATTTGGTATACTTAGTAACAAGTGGAGGATTTTCCACCGGCCGCTAAATGTCAGTACAGAATTTGCAATCGATATTGTTAAGGCTTGTGTGGTTCTCCACAACTTTGTTCGCGATCGTGATGGTTATCGTGTAAAGGACACGATGACTGTTACAGGCCTAGACGATCTGCAGTGTGGACCTTCGGTACGTGAGGGTCTGACAGCAAACACTTTAAGGAATAATGTGGCTAATTACTTCATGTCGAATGAAGGTGCTGTGCCCTGGTAAATGTCGTAGATATAATTGTGTTGCTCCAGAGGTGTACAACTCGTATTGTTCGGGCTTAATGTTTGATGCAAGCATTATTTATTATATATTTTTAACAATTGGCACTGCTACTTTATAACTTAATATGATTTTTTTTGTCTAATTATATTTCACTTGTAATTTTTAATGTTTTGCAGCGTTAAGATGTGTTCTGCTAAAAACAAGTATATATTCAACACTTATAAGATGGTGGGATAGTTGCAGTCGTAAATATTGCAATAACTTATGTGCAAATATTATTTTCCATTGTTACAACATACACAGGATGTTTCTGAAATACTTTTACAAACTTCGAGAAAAGGTTCCTGACACCAAAACAAGAAAAAAGTTCACATAAACTTATGTCCGAAAACCATTATTTTCTGAGATATTAAGGAAATTTTAGTTCAATGCATTGCTAGGAACTAATGATTTTCGTAAATATGTTTATATGAACTTCTTTTCTTGTTTTGGTGTCAGGAATCTTCAGCAATAATGACGTAAATCATAAACAAAATAGTGCGCTATTAGCACATTCAGGGACTAGTCCGTTTAACGTATTTCTTGTATAGGACATGGTTACTTTTGTTGCTGACAGCCAAGAAAATGCTTTGGAGAGTCGGAATCTCGTATAACCGGAATTTGCTTAACAATTGGGCTTAGTTCCTATTGCAAATTCCCGATTCAATTGTTTATAGCGCATTTATTAACTAAGAAATTTTTCATTATGCAAATGAAAAATTCTACTACTTTTAAACACTTTGTTCCAAACTTTACCTGATTTACTCTAGGAGGTCACAGTATTGCAATCTTTATGAGAATAGCTCAATGATATCTCAATCATTAAGTTCACTACCTGAGTGGATAATAGCGAGGAGTATTCTAAGGCGTAGAAGAAAAGTTAAAGCCAATATTTATTACATTAACTACAGTACCTTGGTATCTGTGTCGCTTGTTAGGCACAATCTACGCTATGACCTTAAAGCCAACTCGACTGGAAACTCAACCTACGTCTCTCGCGGATGTCTCGCACTGCGAATACCGGAGACGGACCTATATCCTTGCCGTGTCCTCGAGGGCACCAGAGCTGACTGCTCCTCGAGGTCGTTGACGACCCTCTGGCTCGATGTCAGTGACGTCCTGCGTTTTTTAGTGTTTCATGAGGTGTCTTACACGCCACATAGCCTACTTGTTTTTACGTATTTAAATATTATTTTTTCTTCCAATTGTTTTTGCGATACAAATGTAAAAGCCTTCAATAAGTTTTAAATTATATTTTTCATTCTCTTGTAGATATACGTTGATGAAATACATTGATTTTAATTTCTGTTCATGTTTATTGGAGGGTAGATGAATACAATGTCATGCCAACGTTTGTTTTACTAGAACTACATGTTCTCCATAGTTCTACAAGATGTAGTTTCCAGACATATTCTCACTGACGAATAGTTACTTTTATTCCCTTAACATACTCTGAATTCAATTTACTACCGTTAATTTTCGAAAATGGTGTGCATATGTTTAAACCAAAATTTATAATTGGTGTGAAAATTCATCTACATTAGCATTATGAAGATGTTTTATCATCACGTAGGATTTAGTTTACCGAATAGAAAGATTGTAATACGAACCGGCGAAAAAGATATTTCATAATCAGGGAAATTGTTTCTAGGGGAATATTAAACACTGGAAAATGTGTGAATATACATATTTAAGTAAACGATTATCCACAACCGTTGGTTTAAACAAATTTGTACCTTTCTTATAAATAGCAATTTTATTTCAAAACCGTTACAATTACCTTGGTCAAGGATACAAGAACAACCGCAATAAAAATTGTTTCTTTACACTCTTAAGAGTACTCAGGCGTCTCTACGAAAGATCGTAAGATTTTTTTCTACAGCTTAGCTGTAATATGTAACTAATAGCAGTGCGCCTACGGCTTTACTCGCGTGTAGTTCTCCTATCAGATAATATTTGCTTTAGTTGAAAAATCTCTTTGTACACCATATTGACAGTTCAGTCATAAAGTGTTAGAATGACAAATCTGCTGGTCGAGTTAGCTCTGCAGGAGGATAAGAAGCTATAGCTGTCAACGCGAAAAGAAGTCTTTAGTTTGCTCCTACCACTAACAGCGATTTCGCCTGGGCGTTATTTAAAGACACAGCAAAGTTGATGTTGTGGAGTAATTACAGATTCCTAAATGTAAAAGGGTAATCGAATGAAATACGCAATTTATGTTGTATGAAGACTGATGATTTCCCTCGAGCACAACCACAGGTGATAGTATCCTCAGTAACATACTTGTTTTTCTAAACCTTCATTTGAAGTTAAGTGCCATTAGGTAGTTTTGGCGAGATAAAGTTTTGCAGAAATATGAACTTATTTTGTTCCCCAACCTTGAGGTTAGTGAGATGGTATATGTGGGATGACGCTGTCGACGAACTTTAGCGGATAGTGGACTTCATAATAGATTTTTAACACTTTTGAACGACTTCATCCAAATTGCATTTATTTAATCTGTCTTGAAGTTTTCGCTTGTCATAATTGCACATTTGTACAACTTTAATGGAATTTGAGACAACAACACGTCTAGATATTACTGTGGAACGAAACTCCTATATAATTTATTTCCGCAGGTCGTATTCTTGCTTTTCGAATCGTCTGCCTTGAAAATGTACAAACTAATATTTATTCTTAATTATTAAGTTATATTAGACAATAAAGCCTTGTATTACTTTTTTTTGGTACTTACGTAAGCATCATCCTGAGGCGAACACCAACTCAACATCTCTACTATTAGATAAGTATCATCAGCTGATTAAAAAAAGTTACGCCTTTTCGCCACTTTAGGTGTCAAATTTCGAAAAGTCTTAATTTCAGAACTTAAATATTTGTTTAAGTAACCAAATGACGTGAAAATCACGACGATAGCTCACTCAGTCGAATGAAAATCGATCATTCATTAAAAACCACATATAACTCCTGCAATGTACTGGGAGTTCGAATTTTGAAAAACCTTAACACATGTTTGCAGCCACTCAACTAATCATCATCCTGAAGCAAAAATAAACTGAATATCCAGATGTATTCAACATATATTGAAGATTTGGCTAAATCACATTCCAGGTCATAAGAGACTGATTTTAAAAAATACTTTAATTGCCTTTTAGACTACCTTACTGATGTCTCTTGAACGTTAAAAACACGAAAATAGTCCGCTGGGTTCAAAATATATCGACAATTAATTGAAAACACATTTCACCCCTTTTCACCTCTTTAGGTGAGGAATTTCGAAAATTCGTGGAATTACTTTTCAGGTATTCTATTAAGCATCAATCTTAGATAAAAATCACGTCGATACATAAATACCAACAAGGTCGATATATATATATATATATATATATATATATATATATATATATATACATTATATATATTGCATCGAAAACCAGGGAACACAGAGGGAAACATAGTCAGATTCTGTAGAGGTGATGCATCCAGTACGGCTACTATATCGTAGTTTTACTCAATGAAACACTGTTTTCTTTAAAATACTTTGTAAAGTTATGTCTCCTACAAAACACAACTTCTAAAGTGAGTACTCGTAGTAGCACTGCATTATTTTAACCACATACTATGCATTTTTGTAAAGTACTTAAACAAGGCCAAAACCATGTCAAGAAAGAAATAATACATATTTAAATGTATTTACGAAAAATTAAAAACATATAAAGTTTCTAATAAGCAGTTTTGTCGAATTTAATGAAAATGAAATTTTTCCAAATGTATAAATAGTTTTAGGATTAATTTATATTGTAATAAATACGTTTATTGATGTCAATAAAACGCGAAAAAAATTTACAACAAAAATTATCGACATATTAAATATTCACTTTCATAAAACTTGTACTTCTAAATGTATAATCCTGGGAAAATATTCGAACTGATTTTTTCAAAATTTATTTTTAAGTAGTGCTAAACACGCATTTCCTGTTAAATGATGGACTTGCCGATATAATACTGTACGCTGTGATGAGAAAAAAAATGGATAATACTTATGTTTGATGTAATCAGAATTTAAATATTTTAATTAAAAACCTTCCATGAAAAGTAGATAAAAAAATGTATCAAAAATATTTGAAGATGAAAATGTTTCCTCTTTGTAACAGAGTTCCTCTTTTAGAGGCATCGAATAAAATTAACACAGATTATAGACTTACGATGAATAATTTATTTTTACTGCTTCTATTAAAATGTTGCAGGGAATAAAGTTATTGGTATATAAAATTTTTTCCAGATTTATTTTAAGTTAACTGAATAATTAACTTGCTCAATACACTTGAAAGTCAGCAAGTTTCTTTTCCTCTGCATTCGTTATGTCAGCTGAAGACCAGAATTGAGAGAAATAATTTTTGAGGGATGTTTAAAGTAAAGGGCGGGCTCAACTAATTGGCTACATTAGCACTCTTCAGCGAAAGGAAATTAAAAAACCGCTTCCTCAGCAATTAATGCAAAAAGGTAATGAAGAACAATTGTTTTACTGCTGTCCGTTATCTAAAAAAAAATACAACACGTATAACAAAATCATTTTGCTTTCGAATTTAAACCAATGATTACACAATAATTACGGGAAGATGATTTTACTGAATAAAGAAATTTTTTAGTTTTTTTTTTTTTTTTTTTTTTTTTTTTTTTTTTTTTTTTTTTTTTGTTTTGTTTTGAATAAAATGAAATCTTACTGTTACTGTATAATTATGTATCGTTGTTTATACTTTTCACAGTAAAACCTTTTTCTATGAGTAAATTTTATTTTCTTAATGGATTTACGTCGCAATGAAAAAAATTCTTGTTTCACAGCAAAGAAAAACTTCGTAAATAAATTTTTGTCAGTACGCATTTGTTGTGAGGATTTATTTGCAAACAGTTCTTTATGTTAGAGAAAATAATTTTTTTTAAACAACACTCTTCTATTTCACGGGAAACTGTATATAGAAGTTACTAAGAAACAACTTTATCAGCAACATGTCTTTATCTTACTTTTTTTAAAACAAAAATTTATCTTATAGTAAAAGCTACACTGCTATTTTAAACATTATAAAAATAATTGCTTTGCCATTGCGAAATATTTAAGATTAAGTAAAGCTGTAGTTTTGCGGTGTAATGCTGTAAAACATTTTTAACATCACTTATTTAAAATGTGTCCGTAACCCTTAAAAATCAATATGAGGAAAGGTGACAATTTTGCTTATTGCATTAAAATATTTATTCAATTGTTATTAAAATTTCACATTTATAAACTCAAACTGAAACACATTATACACTAAATTAAAACAGTTTTTGTTTAAATACCACTTCAATGTTAGGAATTTTATTTTGTAACCTTGTTACAATCTTTATGCAACTTATTACTGTTTATGTCTTGCGAAATATTTTAAAATCGCCCTGCTTCTTTGAAATAAAGGCTAGTTTGTATGCCAACTTAAAAGAATATCTCCGCTTGCTTTAACTGGCGCACCAAACAACGTGGAGCGTTGGACTCGCATTCAGGAGCCGTCGGGTTCGATCATCTGCTTCGGCCACCTAATTCGGTTTTCTATTTTTTCCCCCCAAAATCGCTCCAGGCGAATGCTGGTATGGTTCCTTAACAAAGGCCTTGGCCAACACCTTTTCTAGCTCCTGTCTTATCGTTAAGTTGTGTCACTGTCTCTAATGACCTCGCAGTGGACGAGAGTTAAGCCCAGTTACCTTAACTAACATTTAATCTACACGCCAACGCAAATTCGATTTTTTTTAATGGCCGTTAATTTCCCTCTATAAATAATGTAAAATTGTCATACAATGCAGTAAAATCCCGTATATGATAGTGAAATATTTTCAACAGTATGTAAATCACAGCTATCATATAATATACACCGAAATATATGCATGAAACGTGAACGAACTTCAATGCAAAGTAATGCAGATATTGAACAAAAACGTTCTTCTACAATCGGCATCGATGTGATGCATAAACACCGGAGCAGGGATGGTGAGGTGGTTGGATTTTCAACCTGAAAAAAATTATAATAGCCGCTAAGATAAATTCGTTTGTAAGCAATATGTAAAATTCTCTTTTAAAAATCCTGTAAATCGTGTCCTAATATTCTGGATCTATGCATACAACGAATTTTTTTGTATGTTTTCAGGAAAATTTCTTGCACAAATGTGATGTAATTTTTCCTATCATTTTTTAAACACTTGAGGGAATATTACCTTTTTAGTAGATATCTGAATGTTTCTCCACTTTTAGTATCCGAATTTTTGCAACCCTGTATCCATGGTAGGTATATGCTTTGTAACTACTCTATTGGCACACCGCGAAACGGCAGGTAAGTAAGTGAGCTTTACGTCTCTTTCACAGCGAGATAATTATATACGGTGACACACAACTTTATATAATGACAGGAGCTGGGAGAGGAGTCAGCTATGGCCATTGTTAGTTAACCATCGCGGCATTCACCTGGAGCGATTCCTGGAAACCATTGAAAACCGAATCTGGATGGCCGGAGCCTGGGATCGAACCTGGGTCCTCGCGAATGCCCGTCCAATGTGTTTCCTTTGCGCCACCTCGCTCGGTGATGCGAAATGGATTAAGATCATTATATATATATATATATATATATATATATATATATATATATATATATATTTATATATATATATTTCAGTCCTGGTTATATAACTGTTTCATATGCTTGGGGTTTTTGAACTAGAAAAGTATGTTAAAAGTATTCATGAAAATTGGCGCTTCTTATCTTAACTCAAGATGTTTATGTTACTTCCATCCTTGGTACCAAAATGATATTACATGCATGAGCGTAGTTAGAGGGGGGATATCGGGATATATCCTCCCCGAAATTTTATGGAAACTATTTATTATCCTTAAAACTAATAAAATGTATTAAAGTGGTATATTACTTTTTTGGTTCGCAATGTTCTTAAGTAGCACCATTTTGTACCTAAAAAAAAAATTCCGGGGCGGGGGGACCCCCGGACCTTTCCCGTTATATTAGTGTCATGAATGGGTAATATCCCCCCCCTCTGAAAAAAATTGTTGGCTACGCCCCTGATTACATGTTCCTGGATCCCTTACAAATCTCCGGTAGGTTAGTTGAATTTTACTACCTATATTTACACCAACCCAGCGCAGAGAAAGAAAAACAAGTTTAAAAGATTTCCTGAAGTTTCTGTTACAAATCTTCAACACATGCAAAAATTACCAATTTGGCCAATGCTGCGATGGTACTCTGTCCTCTCGTTCAGGTTATATAAGCCAATCAGTATGTGCGTATTTAATTTCACATTAGGGCGCACACGGTCGCTACGCAGAAAAACATTTTTGACCACTTGTATTACACAGGATGTCTGGTAATTTGCAAAACACGGACTGTGCCAAGTAAATGCGGCTAAAAACTACGTAGAAAAGCTCTGTGGTAGAAAGTCGCAAGGTCCTTAGAATACGAAAAAATATTCGTTAAAAGTAAAAAAAAAATATATAATTGGAAAGGCAATTCGTGGATACTGATTGTCCCACTTGAATCTGTGATAAAATTAAGAAGAAAGTACTCTTTGGAAAAAATAGTCGATAGGTCCTTTGTTTATGGAAAATCAGAATGTACTGCGAACCAGCTATCCTACATTCCAGCTCACTGATATTTTGGACATTTCTCGTAAAATGAGTACCTAGTGACTTTTACCAAAAGGTATTTTCTGTTTACTTTTCCGTCTCCTATTCACGTAAGATAGTTCGTATTTGTGAATTACGTGATATCATGTGAAGTGATATTTAATCGTCTCCAAGCAACTGCATTAAACTGTGCAGCAAACTTCAAGGCACGGGTCACATGAAGTGGTGAATTTAGTACTGGTTTTAGAAGGGAAGGTGCCATAGTGAACCTAGTCCATACTTTCTTCTTGAAATATAGAATTAATTTACTTTTTCTCTTTAATTTAATACATTTATGATACATAATCGAAATCAAACAACGTAATAAAATATATAATTTATATCAATACTAAAGTTCCCGGTTCATATCTGAATTTAAACACATGTGTCCGAACTACTCGCTATTGCATCATACGCACCATTAATTAACAATTGTCGTATGCTTAAAAACATTTGTTTGTATAAACTTATTTATATTTTAGAGTTTTGCATCTGCGATAGTGAAATTTTCATTTATGATTGTTTTTACATCCAGTTCACAAAAATTCGATGAAAACGTAAGACATCAAACCTCTTCCTTAAATCATGATCACGAATGTGACATTTTACAACGTCACGTGTACCAGACAATAAAAGACCACTTTACTAACGTGGGTGTGGAAAAATACTATAAAAAGCCAGGCTTTAAGTGAATGTCGCAGTTCTCGTAAAGTATTAACACACAGATCAAGAAATAATACAAAACATAGAATTTCACAGTGAATGTTGTGATCCGAGTAATAATTATATTACGTTAATGTGTGAATAATATTTTTTTACTTAGTTTAATAATTTTAGTAGAAAATGCAAGAATTTTTTAACTTAAATTTTTATCGCAGTGTTGTAAACTACTATGTCGTGAAGTACAATGGCAGTTTTTTAATGATAGTGTGTTTGTTACTGTATGCAATTTATATTGTTTCAAAATAATGTTTAATCACTCGTTTAATGCCGAGATCAATTATATGCTTGCTACTGCCTCACATTAAAAGCGAAAATAGAATTTGGTGCCTTGTTCATGCCGTGTAGTCATAAATCATATTGATTTATTACATATGATTTAGTTGTTTGTTAAAGGAACATGTGAGAAAATTAAGAGTAACAACATTCGATCTCGAAACCATGCGATCTAAAAACACACAGAAAACAGCAAAATTTAAAGTTTTGTAAAATATGGTAATCGTGAGTACCGTGCAATACCGTCTCTCAGATTTTGAGTAATAAATGTGAGTAATTCCGCTTGAAGCAGTGTACATTAGCTGCATAATATTTCACAGGCTCCATTAATGCAAGCTGAATTAATGAAGAAGCACGATGCCGCTTATTACATTTGAGAAACTGCACTAAATTTATACCTGTCCCTACTCTACTACCAGTTATGGAACAAAGTTTATTAGCAATAGTAGGCACTTCCGTTACGCGCGTAGTGTAGAAACTAATAATGAACCAGTATTTTATTTTCTTGAGTGAATAAAACGTCTAAAAATTAGTAACGTACACACATATCTCATGTAAATAGAGTGCTGTAAATCAGTGGATTAGCATTTACTTGCGCGCTTAAACTTAAACCAACTACTTGTTATATTACATATTAAGAAAAATACTTAACTTAAAAATAATAATATCCATACAAGCCTACTGCATTTATAACAATCCCTAAACTAACTTGGGTATGCGAAATGTTATTTTACTGTAGTTTAGCGAATACAATATTGAGTAAAAATTTTACTAATATAAATACTTATTCGACAAAATAAATTAACTTAACAACATGATTTTTTTGCAGTTATCTCATTCAGGGTAACAACTTTGTTTCTGGAAATTATTTCTTGTTTATCAATAATATTTGAGAAACTGAAAAATATTGTGTAAGGGTTACCATATAATGTCCCTTAATGTTAATAATGAAGTTCAGAGCTGAATCATTCAAAGTGCTTCCCTGGAATGTTAAAAATTCATTAATCGTTTATTAAGTTTACTGCGTAATACAGGAAAAAAATCTTTAAAATATAATTTACTGTGTTATTTGGTATATTTAAAAGTAATCCGTACAGCAACTTAAGTTTGTGAGGAAAGTATAAATTGAAATCTAGGAAGTATTTGGAATGGTTAAGTACAGTATTTTCATTTATAAACAAATAAGAATTCCACTAAATTTTACGACTTCAAATGTTAATGTTTTCAAAAATATAGTAACCTTATAACGGTTATAATGGTTCTTTATGTAACTAAAATAAAATAAAAATTTTTTATTGTTTTGCTTTACACCACGCTTACGCAAAATAAGTGGCGTCAGTTTAATGCAGGGGTTGAGGTAAATTATAAATATCTATATTTAAGTTATTGTAAAGTTGACTATAATTGTAATTATGATTCTGTGTGTCAAATCACCAAAAACGTTCTTCATTTTCATGTTATCACAGCCGTTGTAATGAAACCGTTATTATTTCCAAGGAACGTGTATGGTTGATGAAATATATAACTTCGACTTTGGAACGTAATGCCTACAGACGAGAAAAGAGTGTTTCAAAATGGCAAAAACACATGCTGTAACGAGCAAGAAACATTCAATACTCGAAATTTTATAACTTAATGATAACCTCTTTCTAAATAAAAAGAAAATCCTTGAAGACATAAGATACAAGATTGTGTTATAAATTTTTATTAATAAATATAAGGAATTATTATATTTTAGTTTTTCAGACGTATGAATGTGTTTCTTACGTGTTTTGTTTTACTATGTAAAATACTTTAACAACTTTGCTGTCCTGGGCGCAGCCATATTCATTTGGGATGGAGGGCATAGATGTTTATTTAATTACAACACTCTGTATTATGTATACAGCACTCGGGATTCACCCGTTTCAAATTAAACGCTTACAGATATTATGTACAGGTAATTTCCCTTTGTAGCATAATGTATTACTCTAGTGTTTGATTAATAACGCCTTTCTCTTTCTCTCTCTCTCTCTCTCTCTCTCTCTCTCTCTCTCTCTCAAAAATCAGTCTTCCGACCACATAAGTTTCTATCTAAAATTGTCTAGCAGTGCACAGCTACAGTTCAACCTGTTTGTCACCTATCACACTTACACAACTCTAAGAGTGTCACTGTCGTCCACACCTCCGCAGCCTCTCCTCGATCTGCTGGTCCCGTCTCGTCCCTCGCAGCCAAGTCCGTCGCGAACACTCACCATCTAAACGCTGCAAATCACTCTGTTTACGCGCGCAGTGGGCCGGTATTTATAGTCACCCGCGACGACGCCTAGAATATTCTGACCTCGCCGACCATACTGGTTTATTTAAGCTAGGTGTTGCGGGATCATTCAGTTATGTCCGAGCTGAATTATTGTCCTGGTGCCCACCCATTCAGACGCCGATGAAGTCAACTTGACACGAGTGGCCCACATCGCTAGGAGCGGGAAGATGGGGAAAAGGAGGTTGGGCGCACTCCACTGACTCGTCGTGGGACTAGAGATAGCGACGCAGCGGGAGGGGAAAGAGGAGGGGCGCAGTCCGCTGTCTCGACGCTGGTGCTGTAGGTAGCGAGCATGGGAGCGGAAGGTGACGTGGCCCGCCAGGCGACCCCGTCCAACGCCCTCGAGAGAGCTGACTCATTACACAACGTTCAATCTCAAAACTTTCGTCAAAAGTGTTTTTGAAAATAAATAAATACGAGTGTAAAAAGTATAGTGTGTTTTGTCTAAATTACGTATTGTTTTCTTCAAGTCGTCTTTGAGGTACAGGTTAGGACGTGCAGTTTGTCTTCGTTTCATATTTATATTCTAGTTCGGTTTATTGTGTTTAAAATTTAAACCTAACTTTTATGTTGGTTTTTGTGCCAAACACGTATTCTAACAAATTAATTGCAATACGATATACGCAAATTAACACACGAGACTAAAGTTTTAATCAAAATTGTTAAACGCTATATCTTCTTGTGTTAATGTTACGATCTATGAAATTTTAGCTAATACCACTATACGAACACCGAAATAACATTAATATTTGAAATAAATCCTGACTTATGATCTCGATCTTCCAAAACTATTTTAATATATTTCCTAAATTATGGCACATATTTATGTAATAAATTTTATTTCATTTTTAATTTTATGTTTCAAATAACATGAAGGCCTGTTAATATCGAACTTTCAAAATTTTCCAACTATTTAATCTATTCATTTAATTTTATTCAAATATCTAGAAATTGTCACTGAAACACAAGTTACTACATAAGTGCTACCATCTCAGGTGCTAGGAAAGCAACGGCCGAGACTTAACGCGCACCCATATTCCTAAACGTCCTGACATGGTATCGGATAAGTTACGGCTTATTATTTGCCATCCCGTGAGAGTTTATAAACAAATGAAGGTGACGCTGCGCTGTGCTAATTTCTTTTTAACAAGTTGCAACGATTTTCAATAGCTATATAACAAAAATACGATTCTTTTTTTCATTTAAAACGTAATGATATTACAAATTCATTTGTTTAAACTTAAAGCAATCTTAAATATATTAATATGTATTACAAATAACTTCAGAAATTTAAGTATTAAAATGAAATAAAAATTCTTGTGTAGAGTAAAAAAGTATGTTTACTTTCTGAAGTGGCTGTCTGAATAACGTTTTTTGCGCGTTTAAGACCTTGAAATGCGGAAGCTTAAAGGTGGAGACAGCATGCGTATCACACATTATCCTTACCTCTAGGTGCAAGTTACCAACTAGCGTGGAGTTTCCTCGCTGACCACTCGCCTCAATGAGATATTCAGTGGTGACACTATTATTTCAAACGTAATATTAACGATAGAGAGGTATTACACGTCTATACCCTTTAAAAGATTCTGCACCAAGATTTCCATGTTTGAAAAGCACCTCAAAAACACCCACTTTCGCCGTTTTGGCCGCTAGACGATGTGCTTTAATGATTACTGGTGAACCTGAAATGGCTGTACAAGCGTGTACCGTACTATGAATGATATTCCTAAGCAGAAGTCACTTACGTGCGTTGAGCAGTTTTCTAATAATCTTGTAACGGCTCAAGCTCTGCACACACTCGACGCCCTGAGCAGACAGCTGTGTGACGTGTACATGTATGAGGGTCACAAAGGCTTTTCCTCTTTGTCTTTTCATTAAGTTTACTTGCCCTTGTGCGTTTATGAGTTTATCGCTTTCACCCACACATTAAAACAATTTTCGAAAATACGAAGCGAATGTTATCAAACTTGGTAGAAATATAGTACCTACTAGAATATATTGGCTTGAATTTTAATGTACTATGTACATATTTTCACAATGGCGGTCATTTAAAATGTTTTATGCTTTAGATATTTAAAAACTAAGTTTTGAACACAGCCATTGCGTAAGCAAATTTCCTAATTTTACCAAACTCTGTACACAGTAATCAGTAAGGTACCGACTTTTATATATTTTATTCGTGTCACGTTCATATTCATACAATGGTAGCCATTCGGACATTATTTCATCACCTGAATTTCGTCATATATATATATTTATATATATATATATATTTATATACATATGTTCATTTATTTATTTATATATATATATATATATATATAAAGTACTTACCGAAAGAATGGTGGGGGACTTTGGATACTTGAGATGAATTTGGAACACTTTAATACCATTTTTATTTTCCATAATTGTCAACTCTAAGTACGTATTAGTATATATATATATTACTTGGAATGTATCCCAATAAATTGCTCTAGTTACAGTTACCATAAATATGAAAAACTATTTTGTTTAACGGCCGGAAATCACCCCCGCTTAAGATACTAAATTGACACGACTATTTTGTATTTCGTTATTATAACAACGCTGGCCATTTGGATGTTTACTTGATCACATGCGATATGTACACTAACCATGCATCTGAAAATCACCAAACACTATACAGCTGTAGTACTTCCAACAGCGAATTGATATTAACCAATTTTGTGTATATAATTTTCAGTACTAATCACTGGATGATTCAGGATAGATTTTAGTAGTATCGCGTGGAGAAGTTTATGAAAAATTAAATAGAAATTACAATTTCAATGTTTCAGTGAAATTAATTATTGTTTATATTTGACTTTAAAATTCTTCTTCTTTTAATAAATTAACTATACTTGATCATTAATTATTTTGGCACTACTCAGACAGTTATTTTGTTTTATATTTTAAGCGATTACATGTAATGGTTATTTTCAGGTTATCATTACTGCCACTATGATTCACTTCACAGAAAAATTTTAAACATATTTTCGACATATGTTTCATAATCTATCATCACGTTAAATTAACACACTCTGACCCGCATAACTGAGAAGGGAATTGTGCATTTAATTTTATTTGCCGAGTCAGTGCTTATAATAATGTACGTTCTCTAATTTCCAAGATTTAATGTCATGAATACATAATTTTTTTCTACAACACAGGAGGGGGGGGGGGATATAAGAAAATGTAATTACAGACGCTCCATTGTCCAAACTTTGGTTTAATTAAATCCAGTTGTTGTAGGTTCACTAAGTTATAAGATAGTATCGCATGAACAAACAAGTTATAGTTTCATATGTAAGATCTACATGATAAATGTGAATTGTTTTGCATTATTTGTACCCACATTGAGGAAAGTAGTATTTATTAGTTTAGCTTGTACCTTATTGATACATGAACATATCATTCGCAGATAAGTGTACATGTGTGATTACTTTTAAATTAAACAAGTCATGCTGCTAAAATATGTTGAATTTTTTAATGTGGTCATCTACCTTAACATTTCCTTCACCTAAAAAAAATTGCGTTCAGAACGACATGGGCACGCCTATTAAAATGTGTCCTATCGTCTCTATGCACAAGGCACTGAACCAGCGAGCAGAATTTCTGTCCTAAAAGCATCATTTCAATTAGACTTTTACGAATCTGTAATTCGTTTATATATACATAAGTAACTTTTTTTAATTACAGCGGATGGGAATGGATATATTTTACAATTGAAAAACTTAAATACTATGCTTATAGCACGATAGCTGTTTGAAAACATTCCGTCACAATTTTTATTGTTTTCTAATCGGAATATATCGTTAAAATATTTGATTATTTCTAAAAAAATTTTAAACATTACGTAACGCAGATAAAGTGCAAGTAAAAATCTAAAACAAATTTGTTTTATTTTACTACTGAAAATTGTACTCCGGATAATAATTTTTAAAATTTGGAATGTTTGTAAATGACAACATAGTCAAAACTTCTGAATGTAAGTGAAACGTATCGTATCTTATATATATGTGCTTAAACCAACAATATATAACAATTTTATAAGCATGCCGGTTTACAAAAGGTGCTTATTTATCGTATGCCCAATATCCTTTCGAAGTTCTAACACTAAGAATAAAAAAAAAACTCAAGTCATTTTATTCCGTTCACCTGAAGACTGCAATTTACAAGGGGGAGGGGGGAATTATATTCTTCGACAATGGTTCATCATTCATGTCAACAAATTTTCTTATTTTTTAGATATTTAAATGCTTAGGAACTATATTTATGTGAGATAAACATTAATTTAATTTTTGCCTTATTGTGACATATAATATAAATGATAAGTACAATAAAACGGAGTGACCTGTATTCGAGCCCGAAGAAAATATTTGGTCGTCCGATGCCTTAGCGTCTGAACTACATCTGAAAAGAATCTATTTATACTAAAACGCTTTGAAAATCACAATTTTTTTTACTATTTAGGTTTTTATAATGCCAGTAGATTATCAGTGTTCTTGCTGCCACGAAGTTTCATTTTCTTTATAGTTCGACTGTTCTGTTTTCTCTCTTTTTATTACAAGCTATATTCGGTCAGCAATCGTAAAAATACATTGTTCTTGTGTAGCCGCCAGTAATGCCAGACATACTGCGCATGCGTTGTTGGTTTATGCCAAGGATACGTTACTGATTAGACACTGATAAGTCATGAGCTGCGTCTAAATAATAATGTAAAAACGCTTATGAATACCGGCCTTAAGCGTGTCCTTTTAAATAACCGGGCTATGTTTCCATCTATAAAAGAAAGATTACATAAATGATATTTCATTAAACCCAACTTCTTTTTTTGTACCGGGCTGAAGACTATGCAAAACTGGTGACAATGCTCTCATTTTGACATTTCAGTGTGAACTGTTTGTTGTAATTTTGTTCATCCACTGTTCATGTTTTATCAAAATCAAATTAACTTTTACATCCGAATCTTTGGCTTTTAAGTGTATTTGAATCATTATCAATATGAGAGCCGCCAATATTAACATTTTTTTTCGACAATCTCTCATTCGTACTAAAGGCAACGTACTAAGTGGAGTTTTCTTATATTTTAAAAGTGAATTGTATTCTTAGTATTTGTCAAAACTTCATTTTATTACTGTGGTTAACTGCGTCTTATTAAAGATTCTATAAGCAGATATTAATTTTTTCCTTCGTATAATCATTGCTTTTATCATCTCGGACCACTTAGTATGAATTACAGTTTGTCAAGTAACATCATAATGTCAGCGAACTCATGTTCAAAATTAAGGAAATCATTTTACCATGTAGGCTTGATGATATGTGTTTAGTTATAAAGACAGATAAAACACTCAAAAACAACTCACCTTTTTATATTTAAATCATTAAGCAAACAAAGCAACCCCAGATAGCAGCGCGAGCTTATTATTAAAGTTTTTACTAAGTGCGTTTTAAAAGTTTTTGTTCAGTATTTAATTTAGAGCATTCTGACGAATCCGAATTTAGACACTACTAAAAGTAAGTGGGATTTTAGTTGAATAAGCGAACCCAGAAGCAAAGGTAGAACGGACTGCAAAAGCCGGATTTAGCTGTTTACAACTAACTTTCATCGTATAAAACTGAACGAAAACGAAGCTGTTTCAATATTAATTCACGGGTTAATTAATGTAATATTTATCAATCATACTGTTATTACATGATGAAGAAATGTTTAATTTTCTTGAACGTAAGAAATTGTAATATAAAAAATTATTAGACTGACAAATCATTTCAAGTCAGAATGTATGATAAACAGTTGTCTATCAAGTATTTTTATTTAGTAAAATGTACGCTGAAATATATTTCTGCACGGTAATCGGTCCAGATTCACTACATATTCACATATTGAAAATATTTATACAAACGCATTTCAGTATACCCTTCTACTAAACTGTGCACAGGCAATATTCGTATTTTAGCTTAGTTAAGTATTTAACTCTAAATACTGTAACAGACGAAAGTCATGTTAATTGTTTAACACAATTCTTTAGGTAAACAAAACCACGGTGATGGTCAGACCATTGAGTAAAGATAATGGTCAGACAGTGTCGCAACGCGCAGAAGGTTGTTCGCTGGTCGAGAGACGTAAATTGTCGTATAGATGTGTGACACAGTCACGTAGACCAGAGACAAGGTCCTGGTGGGACTGGAGTGGTGTTGGTAGAGTTTACGGTCTGAGATGCTGAGGTGTTTCTTGCCGTGCACAGAATACTACCTGCGTCTGGCGAACATCTGACAGCAGCCGTTACATGGAAGAGAGGGTGGACATGAAGAGGTGTGAGGCGAGGGTCAAAGAAAACGCGTGACAAGCAGCAGTATCGCCTTTATAGTCGCAGAAAAGTGTAGAACATGGGGAGGACACTGCGTGATTTCCAAAACACTCACCCTCTTCTATAGCCCTAAAAAACACGGCTATTTACACTGTGGAGAATATTGTTGTTATACACGTAAGTATATTATAAAAATTAAACCATACCAGATATTGTGGGTTATTTATTAAAGTATTCTACAATCACCCGTCTATTTTCTCCACCTTACACATTACTCGAACATTTAGCTATTTCCAAACGGTGACAGAATAAGTGGTATTTCGTATCAAACATTTAAGTGAATTAATCTGTTAAATGTGCTGAGTGTGTCAATCTGGGAGATGATAACTTACGATTAATAATATGTCGGATAATTGAGCCAGTAACATGTTTGGGAGCATAAGAAGATATTTAGCAAGCTCTAAACCTAAATTTTGTATAATATTAATTTAATAAATTAACAATAGTCCAACAAATCCAGAAATCGTGTTTTATAATAAACAGTAATATAAATCTATAAACTTTAATTTATTGAACGGTAATATTTAAAATCTTGAATGTGGGATCTCATGATTATTAATTACTTAACTGAAGAAACTTAAGCTATAACAATAATAACACTTTATATGCCAACCACTACACAATACGCCAAACCCATAAGAGTAAAACATTAAGCAAATAATACATTTAAGACTGCAAATACATACTACGTGTATTCCTGAAGGGGTGTGCAAGATATATTCGACCGATCTCACGTTGAATAATATACATTCCTTGAAGTGAGGCCAATCGTAAAAATAATGAAAACAAGAAACGCAGTCCAGTTAATAGTGACGTATGAAATGTGTACACTGTGGATATGTTTTATCACATAGAATTTGTTACCAATCAATTCTAGATGTTCTGTACCCTAAACTAAAACACGCAACTTGCAACGGCAGATCGGGTTGGCTACGAAGGTTCCGTAAAGGTTTTAGTACTCCGTTCGCGTGGTATTTATGGAAAAAGAAAGTGTTTCTATGTATTCCACACCAATATGAGTCATCTCGAAGACTACAGATTTAACATTAGCCCATAAAAATCTACCCAGCGATGTCAAACAGACCCATCAATGACGATAAGTGGCCTGTATCCGTGAGAAATGAAGGCGTTAATTTTACCCGTGAATGACTAATTTTTACTATGATCCAGTAGTCTATGACTAAGGTGTATATATTGTAGGGTATTTGCTATTGAGCTCATGCCACAGATGTTGGGAGACTATGATAGTGTTTTATGCTACTATATGACTCAATATTTTACTAGCAATATCTTTTTTTTCATGCAAAATTTAGGTTTACAATTATTTATTGACACTATAGACATATAGACACTCTTGGCTTTGGTAGTATATGAGTAGATAAATCAGTATGTTATTCCGTTAGTGAACCCAAAGCTAACTCGCGATTTGTTTTACGCCGTACTCCTGCTAAGGGAATATGAAGGGTGGAAGTGGAGACGTGTGATGACTGCCCTGGTTTTAGTCGGGTGTCGAAGACTCTTTGACACAAACGTCCCGCTCCGTGGCGTGGCTCGCTCTCCTCTTCATGGTCCACTTTATCATATCGTCAATATTCCGGGTACTCCGACAGAAGGGTTTGGTTTATTAAGGCCATATTTGTTTAGCGTAACCGAATAGTTTTTGTAATAGAGCAATAAAATATCTCGTTTCTAAAACAAAATAATGTTGTTCCCATTTTTATCACTATTCACTATTTATCTTTATAATTTTTGTTCTCTTTTTTGCAACAAAGTAAGCCGTTTTATTGGACAAATACAAAAATTGTACAAAGAGTTTCGTTCTATATAAGTAAACATAAACGAGACTAAATTATACACGACCGACATTTTGACGTATCATTCATGGTTAAACTAGAAATTAAAAAATACTTGTTTATATTAAAGTATTGCAAATGCATAACATTCAAGGAAATTAATATTTTTGTTTTCGACAATGTTATTGTAATATTTCTGGAGAAATCACTTTATTCGGATTAGTTTTACCATCATGAAGTGAAACAATTCTAAAAGCCAACCAAAAACTTGATGTGAGTCCTGATATCCCAAACATGAATATTTAATCAAGTCAACATTGAAAAAGTTTATGCTTCATCTGAAATATTTGTTGAGTGTATAAATGTTTCATCAACTTTACTACATTACTAACTATTTTAACAAAATAAGTTTTCTTAGTTTCACATTTTTATCTGGAAAATTTATTTCATTAGCCTAGTAATATATAAACAGAAAAAAACTGTTTTGTGGTGGCTACTAAATGTTTGGCTCATATAGACCTCGCGAAATAATTTTGTAGTGGTTACAATTATTTATTTATTTTTTTTTTTTTTGGAATCGCTGCGAAACTTTATTGGGGAAAGCAAAAATTTTTTGTGGTCCCTACAAAATAATTTGGTAAGGTCCATTATAGCAAAATATTTTGTGGTGACTAATAAGTATTTATTTTAGTGTATCATTGCCGCTGTTAAGAAAACACTATTTCAAGAAAATTTTCTTGGTATGTATATAATCAATTTTCACGGAAGAGTCAATTGCATAGTGCAGTTGGATGTTATATGTTGAGTTTAAGAGGTGTAGGTGGTCTACCTCTGCTGAGGTAACTATATTCTGTGAGTCCATATTTAGTGCTGCGTCTGCAAGATATCAAAAGTGTGATATTTGCTGAGAACAGCCTAGTGTTGCAGATAACCATGTTATTTGTTTAACGAATGCCGCAAGAAAAAATAAAATTAGATAATTGTGAGTTTCCTATGTAAGGAAACCCCTATTTAAAAAAGTAATACGCAGACTATTTATGTTAACAAAATCATAAATTAATTAATTTAATAATTTATCACAAAATTTTTAAGCACAATAGCAACACTTTAAATACAGAAAATTATATGATTAATTAAATGTTTCCAGATAAAACGTTTTTCGACTGTTACCGCGAAAAAAAAACATATACTTTAAGGAATTTAAGCTGAGGATTTGATCAGGTCCAATACTGCCGCACAGATAATACAGAAGTTCACTTACGGTTTATTGTCAGCAGATAAATTTCCAAACCTATGCTAAGCATATCAATAGATTCCTCTTCAAAATATAAATAACTTGACAACAAGGAAAGGCAACGATAAATACACCAGGATACCGCAGTTGGCCTTACTTTGATGCAGTACGACGTCGGAAGGAAATCGCATTCGTCGAAGACAAATGCTGAGAATTATGTACGTCACAGAAGAAAAATAAACAAAAAGGAAACGGTACATTGTCTGCCCAAGTTAAAACTCAAACTAGAAATTAGAAAAAAAACCTCGACTCACACGATACTAAACTTCAAATCGATCAGACCAATTGAATTGCTCACATACGTAAAAAAAAAAAAAAATGATGATCTTTAAACGGCTGAACAGATTTCCTTGAATCTTAGCTAAGAACATTTTCTCGGTCAAGCCACTTTGAAACATAAAAAAAGTATCAAAATTGGTTCATTCGTTTAGGAACTACGATGCTACAAGAAGATACACACATACACAGACAGATACGCCAAACTTATAACACCCCTCTTTTTGTATCGGGGGTTAGTTAAACTTTTTAAAACATTATTTAGTTGTGGCAAACAATGCATGTCTGCATTTGTTCACTACAACTGCTGCAACAAATGCCTGCACACACAAATTTCACTTTCTTCGGAAATAAGCACTATTTGCCAGGTTACGAACCATACGATAATTTAAGTTACATTTCTATACATGCAGTCAGAAACAAACTCTCTTCACGTACGCGCACAAGCACCTAGGAAACAGCACGCTTGATGGTCTTTAATGAAAACTCATCGTTAATAGCGAATCAGAACTTAGCAGTCAGGTTCACCTTACACTATCGATAGGTATTTAGATTTAAAGATATGTTTTTTCAACTAAGTAAGCACAAATAATAAACTATATCGTAATAGTTAGCTCTGCTTTGTTGTAAGTTTCCGTTTTGTGTAACTTGACACAGCGCCAGGCTGAGTATTATATTGTTAAACAGGATCCTGCTTAAAAATTGTGTATCTCATTTAAAGAAGTGTAAATATTACATAAACATTCGAAAATAAATACGAATGCACACAACATATTAAAAGTTGAGGAGCTTTTATTTTACGTCTGAAATATTCATAAAATGCAGCTTATTAAACTTTTTTTTTTTTAAGTTTTGTCTTTTAAAGCCTTAGTAAAAATTACTAATTTTTATGTTTAAATGAATCAATCTTATTAAACGTGATCTCACACAAAGGCAGTTATAGGCGCTTACTATCATTCCAGAGCAGGTACCAAGAATACAATTTTCCTCAGCCACGTCTTTAGCGTTGATTTTAATAGCCTCGCAGGGATAAAAGAAAATTGAATTCAGACTTTAACAGGACGTGTCACTTCATTGCTGAAATAACCGCGAAAGAGACACACTTGGGACACTGTTACACTAGTTTTGTTTTCTATGTATTTCAACTGCCCATAAATGTAATGTTATTTTATTTAGACAGGAGTTGTTGCACGTGGGAAAATGTTTTCTTTATTTTTATTATTCGAAATCCCATGCCACCCCTTTTTACAGAATACATTTTGGTAACTATACTGAGCAATAGTATTGCAATATCGCCCTATTTAATGGTTATGTTTTACATCTGTGTGCCTTGTGTAGCCATAACTTTGCAAGGCGTTATTTGAAATTTCAAATCAGATAAATAGAGTGTCATTGTCTTAAACTGCATATTATTCGCACATGTTCATAATTTCGCTCTATTATTCCATCCATAATGTGCGCAGTTTACGATAAGGTAATTAGCCAAGTCAGTGTTAAAAATTTTCCTTAAAATTAACCTTAACTCTTTAAATTGATAAAAAGGAAGAAAAATTAAGCATTATGAGTGATTTTGTTTTCTAAGTACGGTTTTTGTACATTACTGTTAATATAAACTGGTTCGTGCAGCAAGATATTTTGTTTTAATTTTGCAAGTAATGAAAATTAATTTCCCTTACAACTATCACAACCGAGAATGTATTAAAGTTGCTTGTGAAAAATTACTGACAGTTCAATATTTAAAGGGGATTAATGCAACAACATGTCGTGATGCACTTTTCACAATCAACACTCGCAAAAAAAAACTATTTTAACTTTTATTACAACTCCTGTAACACTTACAGCTATTGAAAGACACGTGTGTTTCATACCTTGATTTAAAAACATCTTAAAGTTCTTAACATTCACTACAACAGAGTATTCGTTTATATGGATCGCCACTTATTTTCCGTATAAAATAAAATAATTGTAAAACATAAATAACTGTAAAAATCGTAAATTCTATGTATTAGCTAACGTTTTCCATTTAAATGTATCACTTCTAAAAGGCAATATTTGGTGACACGCACGGAAATACGTTATTTTTATACATATGAAATTGTATTATTCTACATAGTTTTATGAAGTCCTACAGAGAAATAAACCCGTATAAAACACGGAAGTGTAATACATTTTTACTGCAGTAGTTTACTTACTTATCAATGCTAGACAAAATCGCTATTGTTATCATCAGGGGTAGCCATTACTACGATTTTAATACCTAAAATAAATACAAAACTGATTCACGAAAATTTTAATTTTTCCGCAACAGTTTTATTTTCATTTAAGTCAAAGTTACGGCAAATCACAAAATAGGTAACTCGTTTAAAATCCTTATGCGATGAAACATGTTCTGGAATAATTTTAAAACCTTATAGAAACAACGTAATTACATAACATTTATTATTTTTAACTTTTCATTTCCAGTACTGCTTGTGCACGGTCAGAATATTTAATAAATATAACGCGCTAGCTGTAAAAAATATTTTTTAAATTTTCAAGCATCAGCTGCAATATATTAAGTTTGTATTAAAGTACCAGATGGAAGTGTGCATAAACTTAAGAGTAAATGCTGTTATAGACACACACACACACATGTTTGTGTGCATATATTTTCGCGTTGGCTAAGAACTGTTTAAATTTATAGTCGACTTACGGTCTTAATATACAGCAAATCCTTTTAAGATATTGAGAGAGTTAATATCAAAATTATTACGCAAGTAAATAGGCCTTTGTGAGAAAGTAGAAATGTCATGAAGAAATGTTGTTATATTTCTGCATGGCAGGATACAATTGGCGTAATTGATTTTTTGTGAGTGGGCACAGTATCGACTTATTATAATTGCAAGTGCAGTTAACATGAATTGTGTTCTAAGAAACAAACATCTAATACATAAAGTTCTCGTATCACCGTGTTTGTATCCATACTCCTCCGAAACAGCTTAACCGATTTCAATGAAATTTTGTATATATATTCTGTAGGTCTGCGAATAGGTTTTTATCTATTTTTATACTCCTAAGTGCTATTGTTTAGTAAATATTTTTAATTTAATAATTTTAGAACCCTGTCGATAACTGTGTAAGTGATAATTGATCAGTTATCCCCACGAGCTGATACCAGTATAATATCACCAGGTGTCGCTGCTCTATTATTATTATTTATTAATTTCTTTATTATTAGACCTCTTCCACTTATATATCACATCCTTACACACTTACAATTAGTTATTTATGTGACATAACAACGTTTGTCGGGGCATCTAGTATAAATATAGAAAGTGTTAATGTTGTCTTAATATAAGCAGATTCAGTTATATTAAATTTAAAAAAAACTGTTTTAAACTAAAAAAATTAATTCTACTAATTTTTTGGTCATTTTATTGCGGTTGCAGTTACGTAGAACATATGTTGTACTCCTAGTATTGTGATACTTGCTACTGAATTACCCAATATTATAAATTTATGTAAAACTCTTTCCTTATTAAAGTGTTCAAATACATCATGCATACTAAAATAAAACACTAAATGGTTGACATAGTTAGCGTTATTATGGACACAAAAAATTTTGAAAGAATTAGAGAGTAACTGAACAATATGCAAAGAAATGTATTGCTGAACTCATTCATAAATAGCATGAAATCTTCTTGAAGGTTTACTGAAGAGTGAGTTTATTTTCAACAAATCCCAAAGCGAAACAGTGTTGGTCAAAATGCACATTAAATTGTTACCAACAACCTACGTAGTAAATAAATTAAGATATAGCGCAAGCAATGTCTGTAATAAAATTATATTCTCTTAACGTAATTACACTACCAATAACACTTCACACAGTGAACGACAGAAAGGCGCGTAACGAAAATGTTTCTTCCTTACTTTTTATCCAAGTGCGATTTCACAAGCTGCGTAGGTACGACCTAATGCCTACAATTTATAGAACACGTTAAACGCTATCAGCTTGTGTGGAAATGAATGGAAATTCAATTTTTAAGGCTAGAGTAAGATTTAAATACTTATGCAACACACATGTTATAGAACATTCTACTTGGGCGAAACTGTCCTAAATATTGCAGATGCGGGTCTACAAATTATTAGTTGAACAGTACATTATGTCTATCAACGTCAGTACTTTAATCGAAATTTATAAGTGGCCAACATAATATGTTATATATCTGCTCTCATTTAAGGTTAAAACATTATTATCATAAAAATAGTTCAAAAATAGGAGCATAGTCTTAAATGAAGACGTTATTCCAAGAATCCCATAAGACGATAAATCTAATGGTATTATTATGCAATTAAAATTTATTTTGAAACTGAAGTGTTATAAATGGTGACGTAAATAGTTCGCAAACAGTATTTGAAGGTGACGTAACCAGAATATCGTCGCTATTCGGCAAGCCCTCGTTTGTCCACATTGCCGAATAAGAGAGCTTAGTGGGTAGGGTTCGTTATCGAAGTCGACCAGGAAGACGTCGGCGCCGGACATTTGAAGTGCCAGTAAGGTTAGATAAGGGGATAAGGTAAATATTCCCGTATTTCCTGCACTAACTTGCGTGTATTTTCAGTTGAAGAGCTCCTAATACACAAGCTTGACGGTTGAAGTGCCTGCAGTCCGATATCCCACTTATTGTTTCCCTTCGTCGAGATGAAACATGGATAAAAAAATTGCATGGTGGAGAAACGCCAGAGACGTTCTTACAGCAATACTGCAGGGAATAACGAAAAAAAATATCCAGTTAAAAACATAATTTTTGATGTCAACCTAGTCTGGACTTAGTTTCTTGGACATACTCAATTGAAAAATTAATGACTGTCAAAGAAAACTAAACAAATAATATAAAACCATAAATAAGCAGAGTATTATGCGTTAGTCAGCAAGGTACATTCACAACATGAAATTCCAAAATGGAATCGGGTCAAATAAAACAAGGAACAAACAGATAATAAATGAAAATAATAACTAATAAAAAAAAACAAGTAACATGCGACACAACGATGAGAAGAATCAAAACACACAGCAGATATCAGACACAAACAGCAAAGACAAATAACTGAACGAGGAGACGAAACAAAACACAGTAGTTCTCCAGACAGGCAGTGTTACGATGTTTCGGGAACTGGAATCTGTTCCCGTCATCAGGTAGACACACAGGGTTCAGGAACACGAGGGCAACTTTTTCATGTTGTGTATGTATCCCATTGACTTAGGCGTACTCTGCTTATTTAAGGTCGTCTATTATTTGTTTAGTTTTCTTTGACAGTCATTCATTTTTCAATGGAATATGTCCAAGAAACTAAATCCAGTCACGCACTCCCATTGCACAGTTCTTTCAAAGATCATGTCAACCTAGTCGTTATTAAAAAAAAGCCTTATCAGCTTCTAAAGCAGTAGTTCGGGCACTTTTAAAAATATGCTTAGCCAAACACATTTTTCCCGTGCAAAAAGTTTTGTAAGTATGTACATAAAATGTGCATCATCGTGTATCTAAAACATTTTGCGCCCATACGACAAATGTACCTAATCTAGGATTGAGTTCACTGCCTATTAAGAAATGAAACGTAATTACTCCAGTTTGGAAGGAAGTCAAATACGATCTTCAGTTCTGAAGCCGTTAGGTGGGTTATCTTCTTTGCTTGATCTAACCATCCACGTGCAGGCATGTAATTTATATTCATTCTCAACATTTTGTGGTGGCTATATTTTTATGGCTTCTAAAAAAAATTTAAGCGCCTCGGAAACAACACCCGCTCACAATGGAGCTTACTCAAGAATACGGTTAAGATAGAATCAGAATGTCATAAACACACACTTATAACACCATTACATAATATTATAGGAACATTATTTCACAAAGAGAGGTTTCGTCGAATAACTGTAATAACAAATTTATATCTATTTCACTAAAAAAAAATTTATTTTTATACCGGTTAGAAGTGTCACCACAGATCTACCGTATCAGCAAACCTCTTTAACTCTTCGGAAAGCAAATTAATCGCTCAAATTTGTAACAAGAAACTCTGAGTTATTCGAAAACATATTTAATCTGCAAACATTATACAGTATGTTATAAATATATACTGACTGATTTCACACTTCCATCATACATGACTTCCGCGACAATTTAATTCAGTATAATGCAATTTGATTTTTTTCATTTGTGGTAATTGTGTGATAGGTAACGTGTAATTGTAATACTATACATTCACAAATAAAGCCAGAAAGAAGCTATATGTATAATCAAGTAGGCTTAGATTGTGTGATCTTAAATAAAACATGAAATAAGTTTCAAGAGATGAAAATTAAACCTAGATGCCTATGCTTGCTCCACTATGCTGATGTGCAATCGGTTAAAAAAAAATTTTCCGAGATTATGAGGAAATTTTGTAGTTTCATGGCATGGTACGAAAGACAAGTCCGAAACAAGTATTCTGCGCAGTTAGATCATAATATATTTTAACCGTAGATATAAGAACTTTTTTTAATGTCTCGTTCGAACAAATGTCCCATATAACGTAACAAAGTGTTAAATGGACATAGTTGTGCAATAGGGAACCAACTACCATGGTTTTTAATAGCGCATGGTTCCATACTGCGTAACTGTGTTAAAATGTCTATTTCAGTTCCTTAAAGTAACGATAGTGAGAAGTTGTGATCAAAAAACGCGGTATTTTGGCTCACATGCGATATTGTAATAGAATACAAATTTTATATTAGAAAATAAATTTAAATAAAACCAATCCACACACACATATGTGTGTGTGTGTGTGTGTGTTTGTGTGATGTATAAAATAGCTATTTCCCTGTTAGGTGCAATGTGTATTTACGGTAACTTTATTTTTTTTTAAATGCCCGAATTTATAATCTTGAATCTTGTATAATCTTTTTCACTTGACTTTGATAATAGTATTGTTACATGGTCGTGCATTTTACAGACTTCTTTAACATTGCAGTACAAATGTGGTTAGCTACTTGTGTATGTATTTGGTATTGTCACTAGAATAGTTAAGCTTTAGACGATCTCTTACAAGAGAGACTAGTCATGATCAGGTCAGAGAGGAAGCCATGAACTAAACACACACAGTTACTCATTGCCTCCTCCTCCCCTCCTCCCAACGTCTAGAGGTCGTAAGGTAGCACGCACGCTCTAACCCCCGGGCACACGTGCTGTGTTGCCGAGTCACTGCAGTTGTACGCGCGTGACGTCACATCCCTCTGCTTCTCTTACCCCTGCATTGCAGACCTGTATCTCGCCTGACTAACCTTCCTTCCCTACTAGCGCCTAGGCAAAGTCTCCTTCATTTGTTCAAGTAGTTAGAATCATTTCCTAAGATTTAAAAAATATTTCAATAATTTCTGACTTCACATCAACTGTAATGGGCGAAGTGACAGCCGAAAGAAACACAATTATATGGGAATTTAAATACACTCATGGCCATTTAATATTGGAATGTTGCAATATAAATTTCGTAAAGTTAATGTTTTACAGTGGAAGACTCTTTCTCCTGTATTTGTTTAAGTCTCAGCAACTTCATTAAGAAATCTGCCTGGAATCTTATAATTAGTTTTCCTTTAATCGGTGTTTAGTGCTTGGCTACATTTCCCTTCAATACATAATCAACTTCACATTATAACTACATGTAATCGCGTTAAAGGATGTCCATGGTCATTCTGTGTCTTGTACTGACGTCTTTTGCATTTATCGTATGTTGTGAATGACCAAGTCATTAAAGAAAAATATTGAAATCTGTATAGAAATACATCACAAATTATGTCATATACTGACTGTGGTTTTTAAAAGTTTCGTTACTAGGTTTACACTTTAATTCAATCAAATAATTTATAAAACATCACAACAACTAACTATAGAAAGTTTTTTGACTAATTCAATGGCATTAAGGCCATTATCTTTAATATATTTCAAACAATTGTAAATAACTTTAATTTGTTTTAACCAAATGCTTGGAAAAAATTTGAGGCTGTGTACAATCATACGATACACAATTCTGCCAGAGCGTTTTTATTTATTTATTTTTTTAATAATGTACCGTTTGAAAGCAAAACATTACTTTGCTTAATTTTGGCTTATTTTGTCAACAAAATATGTGCTATTGCAGACACAAAAATCTAAAAATCAGTTTGGTGTTCTGCAACAGAAAAATTCAGACATACGAGATTATATATAAGTGTTAAAACTGCCAAAATGAATGTTTGACATATGTATTAATTTGAGTTAAAAAAATATGTTTGAAATCGCTGCAAATCTAAAGAGCGAGGCCTTAAGGTAGTTTCATATGAAATAAAATGTTCGCATTGTAATGTTTTTTTTTTTTTTTTGCAATACAACATTTTATCAAATAAAATGGGGAAAAAAATGTAACCATAGAAAAATAATTGTATGAATTTTTTAAACATAACCAGGAACACTTACAAATGTAATACTTAAAAACACCCATTAAAAATAATATTAGTTATAATAGTATCCAATCACTCGTAATTTTTCGAAAAGTTATAGAAACTCCTATCTTTGTATGGATATGTCGTTCACCTTCAGTGTTTAAATTTGTAACACTTACTTTGGTCTTTATCATAAAGTTTGAATATAACAACATTAAAAGCTATATATATCATTTATATGAAGCGTTTATTTTTTTTGTGTATAGACATACGTATTTAAAATGCATTGTGAGATGCATTCCTATATGGTTTCACTGCATAATTATGTAATTTTATGTTGCAAATTAGTCGAAACTAATTGTTCTGTATATTTTTATTATGCAGCTCCTTTTTTCTACTTTCTTCGTAGTAAGTACTGATAAAAGTCACCAAAATATATAATATACTGTGATTAGAACAACAATTTGGCCATGATAAGAATTTTGCACGATTTTGTTTCATTGTTTCATCTGCACATCATACGTTTCCACTATAACTCTGATGTACACATTATTGGTTTTAAGCCGTAATACTGGTTTTGGAATATAAATATAAAAGCATAGAAGTATATACAATTTATTGTGTAGCCCACAAACATTAACATTCTTGGTCTACATTTGCTTTACACGTTAAATTCAGTGTGTAAACAGTGTGAGAAAATACAGTATGGTATTTTTTTCTCTTACTGTTTACGAATTGTGTTTTACAAGTAGTGCAAATTTAGTGCAAAAATGTTAAAGAACATATACATAAAATTGGTTCCACCGAAACACATTTTTTTATTTGTACTGTAAAGCTAATATTACGACATGAAAACCTAGAACTGGTAGATCAAGAGTATAGTGTAATCTTAAGTTCTGCTATGGTTATTGTAAGAGTGGATTTGTTCACACACGTCTTTCATTTGAATATAGGCTCTAACAAGAACAATAGGCTTGTATGACAACGTAAGTCTGTATTAGTCAGTAGAAACCTAAGATAGGTGTGAGTTAAATCATCCAATAACTGAACATGAAGCTGAGCGACAGTTGTGCGCATACGTCATTGGAACCGAATTAGTTCAAATATCTTTTCGCCATAATATCGTAGCTCTAACTATGGAATAGAATGTTGTTTCGTACCACCTGAGCATGTTCTTGAAAGGAAACTGTATTAAGCTATAATAGAACTATTTTCTGTCGCGAGTTCCAAACAAAGATGTTTACCCAAACTTTACATCCACGTAGCAAAGACATTACCTACGTAAGCCTTACAGAATGTTTTTGTCTTACCACAACAGTTTATTTTAACTGTACAACAATCCGAAGAAAAACATTACTTGTTCCCTACAGTTGGCTACTAGTTAATAACTAATACATTTAGTTAAAAGTTTAAAATATATTTGCTATATCCGGCGTTTAATTTAGTTTAAACTCTTGGTACGAAACTTAGGACACTAAGTGAATAAATCTGAGATGTTAAGTAATATCCCTTTTAATGTATATCTATTGCAATCTCCTTACATAGTAAAATCGTCCTTCGATTCAGCGCTCACCATTGCTTTAGAATTTTTAACTAATGCATATTAACATTACATTATCTGAACTAAAATTTCTCTTGGAAAGGGAAAGGAAGGCTTGCGTAGACAAGTGGGCAGAATGGTATGTCATGAAATAGTAGCCAACCCTTTAGGACTTATTTCTTACTTGGGGCCTATGCTCGAGTTTTCAGTCGATTGCAAGTTAGAAGCCCAGTGGTGTTTATCAGGGTATGGAACCTAATAGACTGAGAAGCCGGACGGTTTCGAGCATTGGCTTCTTGAACTCACAGTTTACTTCCTTGTTTTGTCTGCCGGGAAGTATTTTTCCAAACTACTTTCGTGGCGTATTTAAGTCTAACGTAGTACCAGTTCTGGTTTGCCTTCTACCGCCCCACATTATTTAACATTGTCATATAGTGCATTTCGATTAAAATTACGATCTGGACCGAACACGGAATGCAGTCAAAATTGAGCGAAAAGATAAATAAATAAATAAACAAATATATATATATATATATATATATATATATATATATATATATATACAATCAACTGCGTAGATAATTTCTCTCAAAAACAAGCTACTAACAGTACCATTGTATTTGTTTGCATAAAATACGTAGATAGGAATGCATTTTTATATTATCCCGGTCTTTATATTCCTAGTAAGTGAATAATTCGTTTGCTTGCTCTAGCTAATTCTAACCTCATACATAACTAAACAGACAGCTCCACATTTTCTTCAGTTCTGGCCAGGTGTGTTTATTTTTAATTTTTAATTAGGTTATGTCACTCTCATGAAGGGTGAAACACAATTAAACCTTGATATATATATATATATATATATATATATATATATATATATATATATAACTTACTGTCTCTCGCTTATTACGTAAAACGTTAATGATAATTTTCTCCTTGTTGTTACATTGAGAAAAAGGATTTGTTGAGTTAACCAAACATTTGTTTGTATATGTGTAACCAACGACGTAGTGATGATTCAAATAAATATTAAGTTGAACGCCTGATTTTGGTAAATGAACAATGTTGAAATATTATTTCAACATCTGGTTTAGTTATTTAAACTAAATGAGATTATGAAACAACAAGACTGCTTTGTTGATTTAACAAAAAAAAAAAAAAGCTGTCAACTAAATATTTGTTTCAAACAACACTTCATCGTTGGTTGCACATATATAAACATATATTTGGTTGAATCAACCAATTTTTTCTCTCAGTATAGTCTTGACTGCAATCATGTATTTCTAGTTATTGTCTGTGAGTGATAGGGCAATACCAAGAACCACGAAGGAAATGGCCATATATTGCACGTAGAGAGACGCTGCGTGCGAAGCACTAAGCTGGCACGGATTCTGTGTGCGCTTGTGTTGAGTCGCAACAGTTGTTTTTTATGCCGTAAAAAGGTTAAATACATTTTTAATGCTTACTTGTAATATAAATCAAGTATCCCACAGTTGATTACTTCTCCTTGGTAACTGTGGTAAGAATGCTATTTTTACTTTTTTTTCTTATACATATTTAATATATAGTACAGAGAATGAATAACTACATATCTGACACGGAAATATCCTAATATCATTTTCAAAAGCAGAATAAATTCAAAGAAATGTCACCTTTACGTAAGTTTCTGAACCACTGAATCCCCATTTACAGTCACAACCGATATATTCAATATTTTAAAGAGATAAGCAACATCAGTCAATGTTTCCCATCTACCCGTAAGAGATTGAGTCAGTGCGCGTAGTAATTATTTCAACACTATAGACCCAGTAATATCGGACATGGAGGCCAAATTTTGGCCGCAACGTAAAATCCATCCTACAATCTTTCCCGACAGGACCGCTGCTGGCATGTTCCTTCTTTTATAGCAGCAATGTATGCTCGATGGATTGTTCACAGTTGGGAAGCTGGCTAAAGCATGCACATTTTCTGAAATTGTACATGCAAATTTATTTAATTTTCGGTTTCGTCATTGACGACAAATTACGCCCTGTTACTGAAGTCACTTAGTACGTCATTTGATTGATTTAACATTATGAGCCGTGATGAGACTTCCTAATGGGATTCGTCATCGCCAGTATCACAGCGAAATTGGTTATTGTAGCTGAAACAATCGATAACTTATCGAAGAAGGATCATTATGTAAGCCTTATTTCTGTCCATGGTTAAGTAGGCCATGTCCACCATTGCTCTCTTGCATTTCGTTACCTTAGTAGTAAAACCTCGTAACTCCATATTATGAAGAATGAGCATTCGAGCCCTTTTAAACCACCATAATAAGGTATTTACAAATAAATATTGCTAAATGTATGAATGCAAATTTTATTTATAATAATGTTGTCCAAAATTATGTATTTTTTCTCAGTGTGTGGGAAATAAAATAGTTTTTCTCTCCTTTTTTTCCGAGTGGTTGCGAAATGGAGTTACGAGCTTTTACTATTAAGGTAACGAAAATGCTATAATTAACGAAAGAAGAATACATTTTTCGAAAAAGTCGACAGAGTGTGCAGCCCTGCCTCCGCTGGTATTAACAGCACTTCAGTCACTTTATTGAAAACTATGGCCGTCAAACTATGATATATTATTATATAAATGTAGGTCCTGAATATTGTGTCGTTCTTAGTTGACCCAGGAATTTATCCCAAACACTCGCTTATTGTGGTCTGCCAGATTATAGTTGTGTTACCGAGAGTTCAGTATTTTAACGGTTTCGTATATTTATTGCTTCATATTTTCTCTTACATAATACTGGCGGCCACACACACTAAGTTTTATCGTACAGTTTTACCAGAGCAGATAAAACGCACATGTTTGCCTGTGGGAGTAAGTTGCCCACACAATACTCCAGACTGCCTGAGAGAACAGAAGAATTGAGTTGAGAAACTTCGTGAGTACAGTCTATGTTCTCAAGTCCGAATTGTGGGAAGAGACGTTGTTAGGAGTTTTTGTGACTGTACTCCACCAATCGAAGCAATAACTTTAACAAATCGAAATACCAGAACTTTGGCGTGTACACTTCATCGGAGCCAGCTGCTGGTTTCTTAGAATCTTCGCGTTTCTTTAGTTCTTATCGGAAATTGCTCCGGAAATTATAATCTTTTTTCACCACACTTTCGCAAGTCTTCAACTGTTTTGAATAACTTTACTAGCCTCTAATACGCGGCTGAATTCTGCTTATCCCTAGCCACATATTCCCTGCTGTTCACTTTCCAAAGAGACAGTTCACTTCAATACGCTTCCAGCAATTCGGATAGAAATAGATTTAGATGATTCCGCGAGTCTGACATTGCAACCGGAAATAATAACCCTCCGTGTACTTGTACTTCTACGTCCGCTAGTTCTGAACTAAAAAAAATAACTGCGTAACTTATCAGAATGAACACACACGCGCTCAGGTTTCGCCTTCGTAGTCCAAACCGTCGCGGATCAAAATTAACCCAGGCTTGAATTGGCTCAGGTCGGGAAAGTAACACACGCTACGTTCTGCTTGCGCAAGTCACGCTTGCACGGGTAAAACGTTAGTTAAAACTGAGCGTGTGCGGCTACCCTAAGGCATAATAACGTTAGGTAGGCAGATCAGGTGTGCTTGTGAACGCACGATGCTATAACCAGCGGTGCGAGTCTCTTCCATCTGACACCTGCTTGCAGCACTGGTAGGATTGGCCGTTGTATCCAGTACGTCTATTAGGCTTACATATAGCCCTTGTAACACCGGTGTGATATTAGCATCGTAACAAGCAGCTTTAGTGGAAATTATGTTGCCAGCTTCCAAGCTAAAAAAAAAGCTTGGTTGACGAAAACATTTTATTTGCCTTTATGATTTATCACATTTTGTCAATAAATTTTTATCTCTGGCTCTTTGACAGCGAGGAAAAATCTTACTGTATATAAAAAGCATAAATACTACGACGAAGATGTATGCAAATACATAAGCGAAGCCTGACTCGCAGAAGTTACAGAACCCTCACTGACTGAATGAATGAATGACTGACTGACTAACATATCGAACTGCAGACCAAACCACTAGATATGGAATCGTGACATTTTTGTGGTTTCCCTTCAAATCGTAGGCGAGCACTACGAAGGGATTTTTCGAAATTCGACCTCTAAGCGAGTGAAAAAGGGCGAAATGTATTTCCGAAGAAACGTCGATAGAGCTCGAACCCGACGGCCTAGCATCGTGAATTTTACTTTAATGCGACACACATAAGAACGCATATTAGTTAATTAAGCATTTTTCGCAATTCAACATTTAAGAGGTAAAAAGACCTTAAATGTGATTAATTATCGATATATATCCTTAGGAATAAAGAGTTAGATTTAACTTCAAAATGTTGCTTATATAAATATCCAAAAAGCAGTTTGAGGATTATTTCAAATTCGAACCCCAAGCAGTAAAACTGGGGGAAATGTGTATATTATGAATCGTCTAAATCACAAGAAGACAATTGGCTATCTTCGTGATTTTTACTTCAATTGGATACATAAAATTACTATGGCAGAACTCCAAGATGTTTCGAAATTTTTTAATTAAGGGGTAAAAATATGGAAAACGTGTTTACGATTATACCTCCACATCTATTGAACTAACCAAAAATCGATGTGCATCTTTGCTTTAGATTCATGCTTATGTAAATATTCAAAATACCATTTAAAAATATTTTCAGAATTTAGCCCTAAAGACGTAAAAAAAAGGGTAAAATGTGTTTTCGATTCACAGTATATGTATGCATGTATATTTATAATCAACCCTATCGGTATTTACATATCGAAGTGATTTTGTTTACGATTGATACTTATTCAAATACCTGAAAAGAAATTTCACGAATTTTCAAAATTCTCCACCTAAGGAGGTGAGAAGGGGTGGAAAGTGATGAAATGTGTTTTTAATTAATTGTCGATACATCTTGAACCCAGCGGGCTGTTGTCTTTTTTTACACGTCCAAGAGATACCAGTAAAGTAGTTTAGAAAATTATTAAATGATTTTTCGAAATTCATTCTCTTAGGATGTGAAAAGGCCTGGAATGTGTTTCAGACAAATCTTCTCCATATATTACCCATCGAGATATTCAGTTTTTTTTTGCTCCAGTATAATTATTAGGTAAGTGGCCTGAAATAGGGCTTTAATATTTTTTTAATTTTCGAATTCTCAGTGCTGTACAATGGTTATATATAATGTTTAATGAATGATTGATTTTTCTTCGACTGAACGAGCTATCGTTGTGATTTTCACTTCACTTGAATACTTAAACTAATATTTACGGTGTGAAATTAAGGGTATTCGAAATTCGACTCCTAAATGGCGAAAAGGCCTAAATTTTATTTTCTATCAGCCGATGATAGACTACTTGTCTAACCAGTAAAGATATTGAGGTGTTGTTAGCGTCAGAATGATGCTTACGTCCGTACCTAAAAAAGTAACGCAAATGTTATATTTTGTAAGATGAGTTAATCTTTAAGAAGAAAACTAAGTTTTTTAAACTTTGAAGGCAGACGATCCAAAAAGCAAGTACGAACAGCAAGAAATAAATTATACAGGACTTTCGTTCTACAGTTATATCAAGACGTATTGTTGTACAACCTCGATGAGCCCAGTAAATTATTAATAATTTCGACGTTATGTGGCGCAGCTGTTTGTAGTTCCCTTCTATTGTTCCGCAGTTTCTTGGCTCAAATTCCATTAAAGCTGTGCAACTGTGCAATTCTGTCTGGATGAAGTCAGTTAATAATGATAAAAATTGTATTATGCAGTCAACTATCCACTTAAGTTCCTCGACAGCGTCATCCCACATATATCATCTCGCTAACCTCAAGGTTGTGACAAAAATAAGTTTATATTTCGGCATAATTTATCCCGCCTACCTAATAACACTTACCTTCAAGTGAAGGTTTTGAAAAAAAAAAAAACATGCATGTTATTGAGTGTACCATCACCAATGATTGCGCTCGGGGGAAATCTATTTTCATACCACGTAAACTGCGTATTTCATTCGATTATCCTCTTACATTTACCTTTCCGCCGGACCTATGGGTATTCTCATAATTTAGGGACGCTGGTATTGGTACTACAGGACAACTTCAGTTTAGTGATGGGCTGAATAGAGATATTATGCTAATAGAGCGATTTTTCAACCGTTGAGTAGAATAATCGAATGCTTATTTCAAAATAATACCTCGGATAGGTGGCGAGCGAATTCATCATTTCCTTGCGTATTTTTATATAGATTGCATTTTATCTAGAAAGTAGCCTAAGCGGATATCGGAGGGAAAGGAGGCGCGAGTAACTTAATATTTCATGTGTGATAAGGTGTAGTCTGAAACCATAAAGTGATTTTTTGGTTGCCGACAAAGAGACAAAAAATATTTTGTACTTCGAACTATCATGGTAACCATGATCGTCCTTTGTTTTGTAGAGTGTATACTATCATTATCTTATTCGTCATGCAGGCGATCAAAAAGCAGAAGTTTATAAATTGTGAGTTAAACTGTTGAGAATGTATCGTAGAAGGAATAGTACCAAGTCTTGGTTTTACAAATTACATTACATAAAAAATTTGACCACTTTACACACTTCCAAGTAGAAAAGAAAGTTTATTTCATCTCAGTTCATCCCATAACTATACAGTGAAGCTCGTGAGAAACTATCAGCTGAATTACACGATGTAAGTGCAGTTTCGATAACTTCCGACTTGACGAGTAGACTGACGAAAATAACCGTTTATTTTGTCAGTCGCTGCTCATGTCATTTTTCATAATTAACTGTAAAGGGTTGTTTGCACAAGTCAGATGATAGTCACGCATTGAAGAAAAAATTGCATCTGCTCTCATAGAGAAGTTGAACGAACGGAATGATTACGAGAAGACAAGATACCTCTACACAAGTAAAAACTGTGTAACTTACGGCGCTTACGAAAATTCACTCGTTATAGTAGACTAGGTTATCTCATTCATGTGACGTTTGCAGATTACTAGAATTTGATAGTGCTATTATAGGTTTCAAAATTACGCGAAACCAACTAATGCTTACATATTTTCTATGCGATAAATAGTTTCCTAACTGCAACATAATTACTGCATTATATGCTCGTATTATATTTTTATTAAATCGTAATACAAGATTTAGTAATTCTCAGATATTCCATCAGTTGAGATTTCGAACACGGGTAAACTTTCTTACCGGAGGTGAAATTTCAAACAACTTGAATTTTCGGCTGACTTATCCTCGTGAATTTTAATAAGTCCCTATATAATTTAAGTAATAAGTATCATTTTAGTAAATAACAGTGCCAATTCCCTTCTGTATTGTTTTCGCACCAGTCAAAACATTTCAATTTATTTCCCACTTATTTCGGTTTAGCTGTAATTAGTTTAGGAGTTATGTGTCACTCTAATTATTCATTCGCATAGATTTTAGTTTAAATCGGTAATTCACATTTTATTTCGGTATAATTAATTCGCTAACGTTTTATCTCGGGCACATTTTCTCTCGGAAACACCGTCGATTTCTGCCTAACGAAATAATATTCATTGAATGACGCGAAATGTTTCGAATTGTTTAAAAACTGTTTCGAAATATTCGAGAGCACATACTAATCGAATATCTCGAGATATTTCACTCCATTCAGCCCATCACTACTTCCATTGAGCTCTGAAGGTCGTGCAGGGAGTACGGCGTCGCTTATCACAAACTTCTTGTCGCTGTAAGGAGTGATCTCCCAAGATCCACAGTGTAAGATAAAGATATACTCATAGTCCGGTTAGTGTATGTTTACACGCAGGGTATGATGCACACATAGTCCGGTTATTGTGTATTTTTTCTCCTTGTTCAGTCTTATTGTGTGTTGCTACACCATTTATTCACGATAAATTTTTTTGTTGCAAATAAAAACGGCAGGTAACTTCCACCCTATTTATCTTAACGTACAAGAAACCTAGTGAAACTGGCCCTCGAAAATCATGATTTATCAGGCAGTGATTCGTTTGATTCCTATGTTGAAGGTGATGGAGCCATCCTTTCTGCACACAAATATGTAAAAGATTTTTGTGAATCTGACTCAGACGACGATGAAAATCTGTTGAAGGAAGATCTTACGGACAATCCACAAAAGCTACCGAAGGTTTTTGAGTGAGAGAATGGAGACTATCATATTGATGACATCGTCAACATGCCAGGTCCATCCTGCGAACGAACAGAAAATGAAGACAACGTCTTACGAAAGGAATCACGAGCATCAGTTCACCAACTTCTGCAGTACGAAGAGGGAAATGTAGTTATTGATCAAGATAGAAGTATGGACGACAGTATTCCACTGCGACTATCTCAACGGCAACGATCTTTTAGGAAGATCCTGTCAAGTGACGTGAGCGGATCTACAGAGGAAGAGGAGCCTCCTCCAGCCAAATTTCATGGCAAGAAAAACTGTTTTACTTGGGCTGTAGAACCTTTCGCCCTCTGTTACAGGCAAGGGCACATAATGTGATAAGTGAGCAACTATTTAAGTTGAAGGGGCCAGCCTTGGCCTTGGGGAATACACCTACTGCAGGAAAAGTTTGCGATATTTTCTTCGCTGACGACATTGTTCAAGAAGTAGTTACCCACACAAACGCAAAACTTGAAAAAGTGCGCTCACATTTAGAAAACCCTGACCACCACACATATAAACAAACAAAAATTGATGAAATTAGAGCTTCCATGTGTATTAAGGTTTTGTGTTGTGTACCGTATCAAATACGACACGACTTGAATAATATAATTATTAAATTTTTTTTATTTATGTTTCCTAAAGTCAGGCAAATTATAATTTTTTTGTGTTGTTTTTAACTTGTTTAATATTATATTAACAATAAGAAGTGTTATTGAGTAATTTTATTTTATTAACGATATTTCAGAAAGTTCACTTTCAATTACAGCTATTCTTTCTTGCTACATTACTTCGAGCCGACCCTAGTCGCGCTACAGTGTTTTTTCTTAGCAGGACAGTAGCTGCCGAGATTTACATTCCTCTGTCAGTTGTTCTGTCGTACCTCCGTCTTCGTGCCACGTGCTCCTGTCGTTGCAGTGCGTGATTTCTTTGTTTCACCGCGTGATTTCGTTGTAGCTTAGCGATTCTGATCACGTGGTTATCGCATGCTACTGTGCTTCAGTGCGCACTTTGCCGATGTTGGTACTGTTGGTAACCATTTTCGATGCTCTTTTGTTCAACGTTTCTGCAGCTTCTTCCATTGCTTTTCTTAACACTTTGCCGTCAACCACCGTATCGTCAAGATGAGTGTGATTGGTGTTCCTGCCTTTTTGGCAGATCTTGGCACTTGAGGTGCTATAATTTACTTTTCATAATGTAGCAAAATTTATATTTTGACATAGTAGAAAAACTGTAGTGCTACATTTTTTTAAATATTTTATCGTGGTTGTTTCATCTATAATTTCGTCAAGGGATTATCTTCACCCTCGTCTGGTGAGTAATTTTCTTACGAGAAGTTTTGTGTTCTATTTAAATTTTTTATCTTCTATAATATTTTGATAATTTCTGTGTAGTGAGGGTTCACGTCTCTGCCGATTCTCGACCCGGCGTATTCTCCTCTTGGAGTATTCGTCCTGCCGATTCGCGTCCAGGTCGATTCTCAACCCGACGTATTCTCGTCTTGGAGTATTCACATCCCTGCCGATTCGCGTCTTGGACGATTCACGTCTTGGCCTATTCAAATGCTTCACTATTGATGAGCTGACCTGTAGTCTCTACTGCAGACGTCCAGTCTTTCTGGCCTATTTTGGGGCCTTTTCTTCACCTTTTCGTCTTCTTTGTTTCGCCACTGTGACTGGGAAAAGTGAAGTCATCCCAGCGTGCTGTACTCTTCTACTGCGAGACTTTGAACAGATAAGCCACAACTAAATTTGTATATTTTAATCTATAAATTAACAGCTGTCACACTTACCTTTTTATGTAATATTTTGTATGCTTTTGAATAATTAATTTGAATTTAATAACAATTGAAAAATTTATAAGTTCTAACGGATTCATCCTATTTACTTATAATTTTGTTTTTGTTAATTTATTACGTCATTGATTCGGACGCACAGTATTTATTTAGCCTATAGAATGGGCATTTATTGTTTCAATAATTTTATTGTGAATTTAAGAAAAATAATAATTGTATAATCAATTCACTATTTTCATTTAACTGTGCCTGCAAGATTTGGGCATTTTATAATTTCAGTACAATTTCAGTACTAATGGACTATTCATGGATGTCAATAATGTTGGGAATTTTATTAAAAAAATACTATTGCAGTTAAAATTAAATAATCATTTTGAGCAACCACAAATTTCAGAGTTCTCATTTAATATATTTTCATATTTTCCTCTGGTGTGTATGGTTTATTATGGCGAGTGAGCCTATTTAACTATTTAAATAATTATTTTTCTTTGCCCGTTGCGTATGGTAGCCCAGCATTTATTTAATCGTGCATTACTTCCACTTTGATATTGTTTGTGTAAAAAAGTTTCCTCTGGTTTTTGTGTGTTTGTTAATGTGCCACCTTCTGTTTTCTTCTATGTTTTTATTGGTGGGCATTTTTTGTGTTTATTTGCCTGGGACTGTTGTTTTTGTTTTACGATTAGTGGCTATTAAAAATAATTAATCAACCTACCATACGCACACGGCACAGTTGTATCTATAATCGTCAAAGGAGTCAGGAAAATCACTGTTTTCAACTTCATTATATGGGCGCTCCATTTTTCGTGGAATAATGACTAAAAATATTTCTGAAATTTTGCAAAGAAACCTGAGGTTTGGTGATACTGATACCTGGCAAGAGAGAATAAAAACCAACCGAACTACATGCATTTCCAACATTTTTGAAAAGTTAATTTTGAACTGTCAGCAAAACTGTGCTCCTGGATCCCACATGGCAATTGATGAAACACTCATTCCTTCGTGGTAGAGTAAGCTTCCTAGTTTACAACTCAAAAAAGCAGGACAAGTATGTCATAAAAATAGGACAAGCTGATGCCCATAATGCTTATATTTTCATTGCATACATTTATTGTGGTAAAGGAATTGGTAGGGAACTTAAATTGCAATACCCAACACAGAGTGTGATCCGCCTTGCCAAGTGGATATTTGGTATTAATAGGAACATAACATTGGACAATTGGTTTGTTTCTACGGAATTGGCTCAGGAATTGAGGAAATATACAATATCGATGGTAGTGACAATGAAGAAAAATAAAACTCAAATTCCAAAGGAATTCCTTCCACACTGAGAAAAACATATTGTTGTAAGAACCAGATTTTGGTTCCTCCAATCATCAGTTATTGTTAACATAGTGACAGCTATCTGATTGGTTACAGTTACTATATACATATGGTAAATGAAGATAGTAATACCAGCAAAACTGGTTATTTGTTGCCTTTACAGAGTTGCTAGTACTGTCAGCAATGCTATTCCGTAGAATTAACAATCTCTACTTGTTGCTCCTAACACCGCAGTATGGTAAATTTAACTATATGATTTGTTGCTTTGACGGTACTGTGTAGTAATCCAGAAACGTAGTTTGATATTGTTAACAATCTGTTCTGTTGCCTTTACTGTGCTGTTTAGTATTCCCGGCAATTCAGTATAGTCATTTTAACAATATGTTCTGTTGTATTGAAAGTGCTCTGTAGTACTCCCAGCAATGTGCAATGGCAATTTTACAATCTATTCTGTTGCTTTTACCATGTTGTGTAGTTCCTCAGCAATGCACAATTGTAGTTTTATAAATCTGTTCTGTTGCTTTTACAGAACTCTTTAGTACTCTCAGCAATGCAGAATTGTAACTTTAACAATCTGTTCTGTTGCTTTTACGGAATGCGTAGTACTCTACGCAATGCAGTACTGTAATCGTAACAATCTGTTCTGTTGCTTTTACGAAAATGTGTAGTACTCTCAGCAGTGCAGAATTGTAATTTTTACAATCTGTTCTGTTGTTTTTACGGAACTTTGTAGTACTTTCAGCAATGCAGTATTGTAATTTTAACAATCCGTTCTGTTGCTTTTACGGTGCTGTGCAGTACTTCCAGCAATGCAGTATTGTAATATTAACAATCTGTTATGTTACCTTAGAGAGCCCCAACAGTCGCTTCTAATGCATTCTACAGAGCGGTAGTGTGAATTGTTGCTTTCAACACATCGTTGCAAAAACCTGTTGGGAGACAAATATAACAACAGTTTATGTGTTCTCGCTTAAAATATAGCTATTGTACATTATATATTTGTACAAGTATAGTTTTGTGGCGATCGGTACTGTATATTCGTTGGTAATTACAAATCTCATCACGATATACACATCAGACAAAGACCTCTGGCCCAGCTAACTTCGTACAATATAAAAGGTTTCATTGGTTATCATCTATACCAGATCTGATCCTCCTGCTGTTGTGGAGATTATAGCCGGGCGTCAACCATATTATTTAACAAAATCAGCAAAACATAAAAGCATATTTTAAAGCTTATAGTACAAGCATTACTAGCAAGAAGTTTCTGGAGCTAACAACAGGTGGCACTAATGTCGCAGCCGTTGGTACCTCCAACAATCCATTGCACTGTTGTAGCGACCATTCTTGTCTGTTAACTCTACAATACTAGTTCTGTAATCTGAACAATATCAGGTGGTGCCTTTAACAGTCCACGGCACTATTTGTGATTATTATACTCGTTTGTTAACTGTACAATGCTAGTTCTGTAATCTCAACAGATCCAGATATTTCCTCTTACAGTACATTACTCTGTTGCAACAAACGTACTCATTTGTTATCTCTACACGGCTAACTATGCAATTATAACATAATTAGGGGGTATCCCTAACAGCCCACGATACTGTTGTAGGTACCATACAACTTCTGTAAACTTGAGGAAAAGAAGTTATCGTCAACAAAACATTCCTTTGCAGTTACTAAACGGCAATGTTGGGTTTACAAAATCATGTTCTGTTATCGTAACAATAACATAAGGATTGTATTTAAAACCATCTGTACAGTTACTAGTACAGTACACACTGTTCCTGCTACAGAAAATATGGTTTCTACAACAAAATAACTTTTAACGGTTTTTATATAGTTATGATAACAGTTTGGATTGTAAAGTATTACTGAACATTCTGTTACTGGTACTAAAGTTTGGTTGTTGCTACCCTATATTGTCATTACAGAACTGTTCTGTTGAATGATGCATGCTGATTTCTTTCAGTGCAAGCAAGCAAAGACGCCTCCTTCTAGTATTTATGGGATCACTGAAAATTCAACTCTTCTATCCTACGTCCCTAAGAAAAACAAAGCAGTTGTACTGCTGCCTTCTGTGCACTATACTCCCGTCACTGATGTGTCCAATGGCAAACCAGAAATAATTTATTTTTTTAACCATACAAAATGCGGCATCGTTACTTTAGACCAGAAGGTCTGTAATTATTCAGCTAATCGTCGCACAAAGAGGTGGCCAACGGCAATATTCTACCACATGATGTCTGTGGCATGTTCTAATGCACATATCTTACATGGTCTGTAACCACAAGTCTCAAAAGATAGTAGATATGATGTTTTTGAAACGTGTTGCCTTACCGTTGCGCTACTGTAACGTTTGTAAATTCAAAATTTGTTGTAGATCTTTATTTGATGTAATATTGAAAACTATAATTTCAATTTGAGATATTACTTGAAAGTTTGTTTTAAAAAAAGACTTATATAAAAGCTTCATTCCAAATCACAGTGACATGTAAACATTTCTCTATGGGTCAGATAATCTATGGAAGTTATGTTGTTTGGAAGTGTTTGCTAAGAAGGAAATAAAAACCCTGAATTAAGTTGTGAACATTGAATTATATAACATATTTAAAAAGTTGTAAAATGGCATGTTCGCTGGGAAAGAAACTACAAACGTCTCAGTTATGATTGATGTGAGATAAGTACAACTTATTTAAATTATTGATTGTGTTTCAGTAGCTAACAGATAACGTTTATTTCATTTTCTCATCATTGGCTTTGATCTATGTTTTCAAATATTTTACCACGATAACTCTAAGTAAAATTGAAGAGAATACCATTAGATCTACCAATATTTAAAAATAGTTAGACCACGGCATTTAATTTGAACATTCTTCATATAAACAACTAGAAATGTTACACTGAAATTACCTGAAACAGCGGTTGACCATATCTATCTGAACTTATGAACTGATAAAGGTAATTTCAAATATATCTGATGAAGTAAGTGAAAGAAAATCAGCAAAGAAGACCTAAACATCAGCAATCTTCATCTCTTGCAGGACAGAGTTCCGATGTTCGAGGATTAAGTGATAAGTTAGAAACAAGAAAAAAATGGTAGATTCTGCCCCTACACAAAAAACAGAATGACAGTATGCCAGTGCATTAAGTGCCAAACACATGCATGTATGGGACGTTTGAGATAAATTTGTAACAGTTGTATCAAGAACATGAAATCTGCTAATAGGGAACTTTGTATGAGTACTAAATGATTTTTATTAATATATGTCTGAAATTTTGGGATATATATTGAAAGTTCTGACAAGATTTGTAGCCTATTTGCAAAGGATCTGACTGTTCTGTTGTAAACTGTACAATGTTTCAACAATTCTCTATACGAACTATATATCTTGTCTATAACTATGGACATAGAATGAGATTTTGCGCCAAGATATTAAAGTTCATATAAAAGTTATCTCCTTTCTTGTAAAAATTAATGGTACATAACATTTTAATTCATAAAATGTTGCTCATTAATATTAACTAAAAAATTAGTTCACTAAAAAGTTCCTGTAAGTCAGTAGTTTACTCAATAAAGAATTACATTTTACATAAGTATGAACTAGATCATTAGAATTTCAGTACACAATACTTAGAGATAACCATAAATTGTCTACAAAGTGTAACAAACACACAATGAGAGGAATTGTGCTAATTTTCTACATATAGAAATAGGATACCCATGGTCCGCTAAGGCGACAAAAAACCCATTGTCCGGCTGAAGGGTTTAGGGGTCTGTAATCACCCCACAACGTTAACTTTGCAGTGCTATAAATAAAGCCCAGGTGAAGTCGCTGTTAGTGGCAGGGACAAACTTAACACGGTTTCTCGCGTGAACAGCCATGGCTACTTATCCAGCTGCAGAGTTAACTAGACTAGCAGCTTTGTCATTCTTACACGTGATGACTGAACTACCTATCTGTTGCACAGTAAGGTTTTTCAATGAAAGCATATGTTATCTACTATTAGTAACACACGCGAGCAAAGCCGCTTATACATATATATATATATATATA
>PNEQ01073848.1:117413-144892 GCA_003012365.1 Medauroidea extradentata
TATATATATATATATATATATATATATATATATATATATATATATATATAATAAAGTCGTGTTAGTTACACTATTTATAACTCAAGAACGGCTGAACTGATTTGGCTGAAAATTGGTGGGGAGGTAGCTTAGAACCAGGAGAAGGACATAGGATACTTTTTATCCCGTTCGACCGCGTTCCCGTGTGACGTCAAAGAGAATACCAAGTCACTATAATATATGGTATAATAAAAACGCATATGACATTGAATAACAAAACGCAAATGACAGCTATACATAATTTTGTCTATGGTTAAGTAACAATCAGTAATTTCTATTCCCTTTGAATCATCATTGACAATGCCGCGACCAAGCATGTTCACGGGTACGTAGACCATCTGCGTTGTTTGTTCTTGCGCCTGATAATAAAACAAATGAAGAGTGCAACCTATGCACCAAAATATATGAAAAATAAAGAATCATTAAAATACTTAATCCAAAATCTATGCTTACTTATTGCCTCTAAGGCGAAACGGGATATAAGGGCAGAAGAAAGTCTCCAAAAAATTTAATCGGCATTGCAAGGCATGCCGGGACTGCTTATATATATATATATATATATATATATATATATATATATATATATATATATATATATATATATTTGGAAAATAATTCGTAAGTAGGGGCTTCATTGAAAACAATTTACTATAGATGTTTGTCGTTCGTGTAACAAAAAATAGTTCACGTTTTGGGGAATAGCGCATAAGAAATCACGTGTATTTTATAGGTTTATTTACTACACAGTGAAATAATTTTTCAAGTCATTTCCTTATTTTAACAAGTTTTGTTATACAGTTACAAAAGAACTAAACTTGTTGCACTGTTGTAATTGTAGATTTCCCCTACCTAAAATCAAAGTCGATTAGCTATTGCAATGCATATTCAGTAGTAACGTAACGTCTGGACGCATATGTCGTTAGCTGTAAGTTAAACTTCAGATTTTTAGCCACATATTTTGCTAAAAATTTTAATTTTGTTCAAAATTAGTATGGTCTGACTTCAAAAAAAATGAATGCTTTAGTTATACTCTTCTAATCTTTAGGAGGCGAAATTAATGAGCGAACAGCGTTATTATAGTATGCCTCACGCTTACTTACGGTGTTCCAACACGCGCTAATTTTTCCATGATAAATCATGGTCACGTGATAGCGAGGTTTACACATGTTTGTACAGGGAGCAGGCGTCCACCAACTGCCGTCAAGAGGGCCCGCACAAGACATATATCATGCGCTGAGAATGTTCCTACAGTACAGGTTTCCCACAGCGCCGGTTATACCGCACACGAAAACCTCCCTCACCCTCCACGTCCCAGACATTCTTCCCGTACTCGCCATCAGATAAAGGGGAAGAGTTTACCCCTACGATCACGCGATTCATTTAACGGTCGTTTACGTTGAGCAGCGTCCTGCAGAATGTTAGCAATCTGCTTCCGGCAGGTCGATGTTCCTCCGCCGCAGCAAAGGCCTCGATAACGACCCGAATATTAATACCGTCTCGCCACGGTGCGGCAAGCAATACCTACCCCCTCCCTGACAAGGGGCAACAAACGCCCTTCTTCCAACTCCCGGACGGATCGCCTCAGTCCAGATACCGCCGTAATTAATGGCAGGCAGCCACGAAAATGCGTGAGGCACTTTACTTTTCCCTCCGTTTCGTTTTCGCATGACGCACGGTTAAAGCGGGCAAGGCCCGGATATCCGGGCAGCGGTATTCCCGCCAGGCTTCGCGGGCCTCGCTTTCCCGCTTTTCTCGGAAAATCATAACGCTGCCGCTCGCCGGACACGACTGAATGTACGCCTTCCGCCGTCCATTTAAGTTTTAAAAAAATTACCTGGCGCCGTTCGAGACGGCAGTCGTATTTTGTGAAGCTAATTGCAAAAAAAAAAAAAATGTGAATTATTTTCTTTTATCAAGTAACGTTTTCGTTTATTTTTATTTGTGTTTAACAAAAGGTTAAATTATATATATATATTTTAAACATTTATGTACTGTTATCAAAATACGTCAAAAATAATTACGACTTTTTGTTTCTGTAAGTTTGTATCCCATAATTTCTACATAAACACCGCAAACTTAAAAAAAAATGTAGTGGACAATATCATACTTATGAAATTTTCCATCACTTGAAAAATACATGTTCTGTTACAAAATGGCCCTACCCCGTTAGAAGCAATACTGATACAATATCTGGTAAGGCATTAATGAACAACACATATGAATATTTCTTAAGAGATCTAGCGAGCTAGGTGACGCAACGGTAACACGTTGGACTCGTATTCGGGAGGATCCGGGTTCGATTCCTAGTTCAAGTAATTGTGGTTTAGGTTTTTCACGGTTTTCCGAAATTGCTCGAGGCGGATACAAGGACGGTTCACTAACAAAAGCCACGGCCGACTCCTCTCCCAGCACTGTAGCAAGTTGTGTGTCACCATCTTGAATGACCTCGTTGTCGACGAGACGTAAATACCACTTACCGTCAGGCCCTAGTACCGGGTTTATTTTCTCGCGCTCGAGCGAGGCGACAATGGAGCGCTAAGGCTCAGCTTGCCACATTTGACGATAGCCACTTCGCTTTCATTCGCGGCGCGCTTAAATGGCGTGTAGTGATTTCGTTTTACTCTTTTCATTTGGAACTTTCAGCAGCGACTCTACAATTTCAACTGTAAGTAATTTTTAATTAAGTCGAAGATATCCTTCTAGTGTTGTGTTTCACGAATCCCGTCTGTATTTTTACAATTACAGCCGTCTAAAATCGGTTTTCAGCGATTTTGAGGGGTCCTAAACTCATGATTCCAACACGTGTGCTGCAATTGTTACAATGTTAAACTTGTGTCTTTTTATATGTAAACATATTAGGAATATGTAAATTGGTTTTGCCTCTTTAAATATTCCGTGCAACGGCTACCAACACCAATAATACTAACATAACTGATTTCTGACATTATTTAAGCAAAGCGAATGCTGTAATGATTTTTCATTATAAGCTTTGGCAGACATTATATTTGGTTCCTGAATTAATGAGTCATTGTTTTCACCTATAATAATCTTGAGGAGTAGATTAGCCTCTATACATACTTGTAACATATGTCGCATTTAGCATAGTAGTAAGACAAAACTATTTACAATCTGGAAGAAGTTCTTTCAGACATTATCCAGGTAGTGAATCATGCTGAGTGGCTAAGAATCAACAATAAAACAAAACAATTGGACGAAATAAAACATGAAGTATACACGCGTATAAGCTTAGCCAGATGTTTTTAAATAGTAATAAAATAGAACCACAACGACGATAACTCAGACACGACTGCTGTACAAAGACAAAACAACGAACAACACATACACGAAAGCAGCAAGCTTCCTACCCTGACAACAGCAGATGCCAAGTTTCTGAAACTAGTATTGTATGTTATCGTCTTGATGCCACAAAATTGTTGCTAGGGGTTCTTTTTCCGTTTATTTTATATAATCAGTATACTTGACGTACAATATGGTAATAACATACAATATGAAGGATGAACACAGATTTTCTGACGAACTTTAACTACCAAGCTTAGAGCAAAAGATTTTAGGATCGCTTGACCTAAAACTTTTGTTGTTTAAATAATCTTAATAAGCGTACGCGATATGGTTTGTTTATTAGATATACATTGTGAGTGTTATTGCTGTAATGTTGCATTCATATGTTTTTTTACAATTTCATCTAAAAATCCGAAATTGCGTAAAACAGTTTTATGCTTTAAATGAAAATCAACTGACTTTCCCTATTGAAGGAATTCACGCTGAGTTATGATATTGTAGGCGACAAAGTATCATTTAAAACCGAAAAATAAAAGATTATATTTTTAAAAATGTTTTGCAATTTTGAAATTTTAATTTCTAATTTTAGGGTTTACTTTGTACACTTAATTTTTCTTATAGAAAACCTCGTGCCTTACAAAATAGTTATTCAGTGCAAATTATTTCAGATCGGTAAATCAGTTGGTTTATTTCTGAAATATAAAACCGTATACTGCAAATTTGGAGTTTGACGTACCATAAAAAAAAAGTTAATTGCAGTAAAAATAGTCACTATGTGTGTTTGAAAAACAAACTATATCTCGTACAAATATAGAAATTGTTAAACCAATAATAAATTTCGGTCAAGCAAATGTTTAGATACCTTGCTTCTAAATAATTAATTGTAAACAAAATACTTCAACGTAATTTCTACAAAAATACCGCCGAATGAAAAATTTTACTGATTTCTTATTTTTAATACAAAATTTATAAAAATTAGTTTAAAAGTTTTTTATTTAAATTATAACAAAAAATTAATCCTCCATCTATTTGTTAGAAATTTTCAAGTGATTCGATACATTTTCTTTTCCTATCACTACTTGCAAGTTAACGGCCTAAAATACTACTAGATGAGGATGAGCCAGAGGTTGTACGCTATTGCCTTTCGAAGTGATGAGGTTGAAGGAATAAGCCCAGTTTTTAACCCAGGACGCAGCCGTTAATTTCACATTACTGCCAGGAGTTTTAGTTACTGAGCCAAGAGGTAGGACAAACAAATAATTACAAGAGTTAGATTTAAATTTAGTCCATTGAGAAAATATTTTGTTTGGCATTCATTACTAGTTTAATTTCCGTGATAGCTGAGTTAGAAATGTCCTTTTGAACGTGAGATCTTCCCGCCTCTTTGAAAGAAAGACTATTATAGGCTCTGATACGCAACTTGGCATGACAGGAACCAAGAGAGGAAACTGTCATTGAATTTGATAAGGAATTTTCATATTAATAGCTTGAAGAGTTTTCGGAAACTATATAATACCGATATGAGGAAGGCCGGAGCCGGGAATTGAACCTTTGTCCACAGTACAAAGTCCTCCCGTATCCGTATTTGATAAAATAATTATTGTTAAGGTAAATCAGGGGGAAAGAAAAACACTTCTGAATTATAAAGCCAAAATATCTTAATAAATATGCAAACAAATATTACTTTAGATATTTTATTGTGTATGAGAGTGATGTTTAAAAAATATGCTTGGCAAAACGTAAAAAAAAAACTTATATGACTGTCATCATCCTCCAGCTGGTATCTCCCCCCTAGTTACCGTACAGTCTTATCCAGTGTAATGACAATTTACTAAGAACTACAATTGTACCGAATTTTATAGAATTATAAAGGTGGTTCCCTTAGAAATCTCGTGTGCACAAAAATTTTCAGATACATTGGGTTTTTAAAAACAATCTCGGCATGAACAAAATTCATTATTGTTCACCGCAGTACGTGCTAAATGACACAGAGTTTTATTATTAAATTATGTTAATAGGTTTACAGATACCTCGTGGAATCACAAATATTCCAATAGCTGCACCTTCAAAATATAAACAGGTAATACATACTAAATAACTTATACATTATAGAAATATTACTGAAATAAGAACTGTATGTTTACCGAGTTTGATGACATTAAAAAATATTGGTTGAATTGTAAATGTCGTGTGCTTAATATGTCTAGTAAGCTAAGATATAAACAAAAAATTAAAGACAAGTCACCTTACAAAGTACTATGTATGTAGTGTGTTTGATGACAGAATTATTAACAATTGAGCTTTACATGGGTCCAGCGTTTAATAAATTTTGAAGTAGTCGTCATAATTGTTAATATGAACAAGGAGTAGACAAACGTAATAAATGTTAACTGTTGTATGATCCTTGGCAACCCAAATTTAAAAAAAATATGTCTTAAAGAAAATTACTTCATTAATAAAAAATCGTGTTCTATCTCTAGTACATTCTACACATTGTTTTATTTAAAGAAAAAATTAGTCTTAGAGACTTTAATAAAAATGTTAACGAAATGTTAAACTGATAGTTTGCACTGGTTGCAATTAGAATCAACAATGCTATACCTAGTAGATTGGTGACTGAAAATAAACAAAAGTTTACAGAAAAATAGTTTTGAATATTTTTTGAATTGACATATTTCAGCTACATATAAACAGTTGTCAGTTGTATACAATAACATAATGTATGAGAACTGGTATCCAAACGTTTAAAAATTATATTTGAGTGTAAATTGATTCTAATTTATTTTAAACCGAAAATTTTCTATAAGATTTTGGAACATGGAAACAAAGCGAGTAAGAATAATTTCGTATTACACTGAATAATAGAACAAGCAGAATCCCAAACATACTCTAGTTAAATTAAATGTGTTGTGTTTATAAGACAGGAGCGTTTTTATTCACGTATTATTTCTAGAAAAGGTTGCAAACATATGACACCAATATACAAAACATTATTTCAAAGTACAATTGTATAAGGAATTATGTAAGATGCTACAGTTCTTGTACATCACTGCGAGAAGTACAGACAGGCCTGTTCCTCACCAGAATTTTCTGCATGGCTTGGGCAGATCTTGATGCACAGAAGACAAACTGGACTTCTGCACGATGCACAAATATGTTGTCTTCTTTCACTTCGAGGCAGAGTAATACTGACTTCTTTCTCTCTATCTCATGATAGTCTTTCTCTTCTGTGTGATTCAAATATGACCTGAAGTTCGAAGAATACGTCACAATGCTTGCTTCAATGAACGTGGAAATCGAATACCTGCAACTCGTAGTTTCATTTCTTTTTCCTCGCCATATCAACAAAATTGAATCCAATTTCTGTGTCAGTGAGTCAATTCATGAAACACAGTTGTCTCCTATAAAATTTCTGTTTCTTCGAATAATAGGCTGGCAAGGACGAAGAACCGCTTATGTTGGAATGGTAATTATTTTCCTCGGCAGAAATGCCCTTTCACCCCTTCCTTTCCCGTAGTTAATGTATGTGTTGTAAACATAATGGTATCTTGCATATTTCAGGCACTTATATTTTAATTTCGCTGGTTTCCTGTGGGATATACATTTCGAAATTACATCGACCCCTGAATGAAACCTGCATTTGATCGATTGTAGCATATGCACCAATATTAAATGATTCTTTCGAGTTACGATTGAATTGCTCCAACAATGCATGTATAGCAAACCTAGTATCGTGTTTCATATTTTATTCCCTGTCTATGACATCATAAAATTTAAGAAAAACCAAAAGGAAATGGAATATTTGTGTTGGCATTAGTATTCTAAATATTTATCTGCTGATTCCATCATTTGCAAAAATAGTACTCACATTTTAATTATTTGATTTTTACACAGCTGTGTGTACTAATAATCCAAGAATGCTTTCCCTTCAGTAGTGTCACATCTTAGTTCAGTTCAGGCTTCATTTTGGTATTTTTTTCGTGCTCCCTGAATTTTTACAGTGGTACATTTCGCTGTATCATTGACCGTATCATTAGTAAAAATGTTTCCCTCGGTATTGAACAGATCGGCTTCACTTGCTTTCTGCTAAGGGCCTCGCAATCCTGAAGTTTCATACCAACGTGTGTCCCAAGATTGATTTAATTCGGTTAAAAAAATTTTTTTCTCAGATGACATTATAGTAAAATTTAAAAAAATGGACACCTTTTTCCAAATAATAACACGCAGTAAACCCAATACATCAGCGTATGCCTCGCGAAGTTTGGAAGCACGGTCGGCTCACAGGGGTGCACAGGTCGGGGTGGGCGCCAGCTACTCTTATGCGGAGTAGCAATGAGACTCTTTGTGGGCCGTGGCCCGACGGCCAGGACTGTTCCCTGTGCCCCGTGTCTTTCGAGGAACGACCGATTGAGTCGCGATGTGACGTATTGGCTCGCCACACGCCTTATTACACACACATAACAATGAAAATATCACTGGGGTTAAAAATACTCACAGTTGCGGGTTATAATGACTCGTCGTATTGCCAGAACGGTGAGGTGGTACACAGTTTGGCTGCTATGAAGCGGGCACGCGGCACGAAGCTTCGCGCCAGCTTATAATGGCTGCAGAAACACCGCGCAGGCGGGAACACTTAAAAGAGTTATAACCGGGTGGGCTACTGTCTGCCCGGTGGATCGGCGTACTCGGGAGACTAGAGGTCAATAAGCAGTTCCAAAAATTAATATACTCTACTGCAGTTAAAGTAATTAGGTTACAAGTTGCGGTCCCCCGAGCCGAGACGCGATACACGACACGACCGATCCGCTAGCCCACTTCTCACAGACTGCTGGGGGTTTGGGCGCGACGAGGAAGGGTAGCTCTGTCGTCCCGCCAAAACTAAATTCCCTAGATGCAATAGATGAAATGATGTACCATTATACAAAATGTATTACAATAACACTTATCATGCCTTTATGGGGACTAGTAGCATATACTATAATATTAAGATATTTATTCATTAACAGAAGCTTACCAAGAGAAAGTTAGCTGGTACGCCGCGGTGGTGGTAACACTGAGCCACGCGCGTACTGTATCTACTCTATTTAAATAAATGTTAAAATAAAACATATTACACAGCGTTGGGTGTACTTAACACGAACTGCGAACGTCACAGGCATCTTCTTTATGACGTCACTATTCTGGGGTTGTTCGCGGCGGCACCACGCAGCTAAGATGGCGGGTGTGTGACGTCAGACCAGAAACTTACCCAGGTACGTAGCAGAAGCGCGGGCTGAGATTATACAGCCACGCGCGGCGTCAATCTTACTAAGTAGCATAGGTGGACCGAGTTATACGAAAAAAAAAGTTTTCCTTAATCTTACTCGGGTGAACTAAATATTTTAAAGGCCGCCGTTTAAAAAGAATAACATGGCATGAACAAAAAATAACAGTGAATTTGCCTTGTTAGATACTGAATGAGCCAAGTCGGAGAAAACTCAATTCACAGGTTAAACATTGTTTAGGCAAAGCGCGTGTAGAAATGGGCGTGCACGCACATACACACAGAACACACACAGGGAGAAAATTAATTATATGATCTCAACCCAATTTTACTTCTGGAAGGAGGTTAAAATTATGTTCGAATACGTTCAGTTATTGTTATTTTATTGGTATTTTCCCGTACATTTATTGGATAAATTTGCTGCAAACACGTGCGGTAATTTAACCTTACATTTTAGAGTTATTTTTCTTACCTTACGTGCAAGAGAAACCTACAAATATTTTTTTTCTTTCAGAAAAGTGATTTTTAAGTAATTTTAGATGTTGAAACTGATCCACCCGGAATCAGTGAATAATCAACGGCAGTGATAGAATAATTAAATGTTTTAATGAAAGAAGGGCTTATCTCAAATTGGTTACTGCCTCACAAAAATAAATAAAAATTATTTTGTAAAGGAAAAATTATTTAAAATAATAAATGTTTGTAACTTACCAAATTTTACGTCTTTAAATATTCAAGCATAATAACCTATGTGAGCATTTTATTATTTTTTTTCTCGGATGGTAACAAGTGTGAAGTAGTCCCTTCAATAAATGATTACGATTTAGAGTGTAGGTAGGTAGAGGCCTACAGTAACTCTAAGCTGTACAGTGGGTATGTGGTCCGGGAAAATGTGCAAATATTTTAAAGCCCTGACTAATTTCAATTTTTGGCCAGGGGGGCGATTATATACAGCTTTTTATGGGTGTAACGCAAAATTTGCTCTTGCGTTGCCTTTAATTTACCCCAGTAGAATTAAATACATACACGCAATAGAAGACGCGTCTTAGCTGCTCTGCACTAGCGCTGCGCTGCGTGGGTACAAATAGCAGGTTGTGATATTTTATGCGAGTCCCAGGACAGTTTTATTTTTTGCAGCATGTAAACATAAACCTTCTTACGTGAATTTATTTACATAGTCTTGTACAGTGTTCATGTCTACACGTCATTACTCAGAAAACTATAATATACAATACCTACTCATTAAATACAGAAGGAATTACATTTATCATATAATGTACCTATTTAATAAAACTTGTAAATTTACTTCTACACGACATATGAATCTGTACATCAGTTGTATTATTTTCCGAGATAATAGAACAGTACACGTTTCGTAGAGAAAACGTCATTACTGTCGCAAGAAAATCGTCCATATAGGGTTTGAGCCTCCTGTCAAAATCGTAGACGTTAACACTGTAGCACTGACAGACAATTTTCATCAAAACGTTTGCGTAAAGTTTTTCAACGAACGCCTTTTATATGAAAGTACAAAATCATACACTAGTAGCTCAAATACAGTACATGACTAAACAAACATTAACAAAACAATAAATATATGTCAGAAAACCCCGAAATTGGAGGGCCAGACACCATTCCCGAAATGTGGGAATTGTTTTATTTTACCCTTAAATAGATGCATATGTTACTAAAGAAACACGATCAAAGACAGTTATATAAATTATGCACACTAATGCTGATCTTCAGGATTCATATCTGAATTAAAACATGTTTTTCCCGAAAGTTAAATTAACTTTACTTTTGTCACTATGGCATTAAGGCATACAATTAAAAACAATTAAACGTTTTATGTTCCATATCAATTTGCATATTTTTTATCTCATAATATTTACCTGTAGTAAGTACTCACTTCGTATCGTAACTGCCTACGATGTATACTACTATAACTACAAAAGACGTACAACCAGATAGCATTCACCGAACACAATTGCCGTTATTAATTCCACGGACTCAAGTTTTCATATTTATTTCCGACTACGTAAAATCAAGTACAAGTAAAGGCGTCCAGACCAGAAGAATGAAAATCAATATGTACTTAATTGCAATTTACTCCACGTGCATGTTCGGGTAGTCGTAAAATATTACAACTCCCCTTATTAAATCATTACATAATTTAACAGTTGTATTAAAAGAGCTATATTGTAATAATTGTACGTAAAAAATAAGACAATTATTTCTTACTACACAATTGAAATGCTCTTAAGTGCGTGGTAGATAAAACAAAGCTGAAAACATCAATTGATTTCTACTCTTTTTTTCGAAGCCAATATTGATAAAATACTCAATGACAATCCTAGATAATGGTATTTGCCAACTTTATGAGTAAATATTTATCCAGAATTACTAATTCGTTTTGCGTGATCCTTAGCGCTGCAGTTAACTGCACGAGGTTCCGGCGTCAGAGATTGTGCCTCAGAAGTTCGTAACACTGGAAACAATTTTGTTTAAAACGTCGGCTAAAACCATTGTCTAGTATTGCAATTGTTTAATTTTCGCAAATTGACTTCAAGAAACGTACAGTTATAGATTAACGCTTTTAACGTTGCATTATGTACCACGCCCTCTTAACAAAGTTTTGTGCCGAAACTAGCTCACGCCATCTGTTGCTGAAGGTTCTTATGGCAGACAAATTTGTGAGCTTATGACGGTCACGGTACTGAACGTTGGTTTGTTGTTAAGTATTAAAAGCGATCGGCAAAATCGACAAAATAATAAGAAGTCAGTAAATTATACGAAAACCAAACATGTAAGTTATATTACCTTGATTCAACACTGATGAACTAAAATAATGAAATGCATGTAACTAGATTCGGCAATATGTTGCATGTGTATTGAGTTACGTATACGCAGCGACGGGCAGTTGTAATATCACAGTTTCATTCAAAAACGCATAATTTTCGGAAACACCTATAGAAGATACAGAGTAGCTACACACCTGGCCAGTTAAGCCCGCGTTACTCGATGCCAAATTTCTATTGCTTTCTGTTATACCATGGATATAGTATCAGGCATATCTGATGCCGTAGGAATTTTATAAGAGAAACGATTCGTTCCTCCTTGTACTTAATCACACGATACCTAACGGAGTAGAGAAAGAGCAAGAGAAAAGCAAACTGAAATTGTTGGCAAGAACTTGGCTGCAAAAATTAAATACAGATATTGGTTATAGCTGTCTAGCAAGGCTTGGCAATGAATAAAGGTTAGTTCACTCACTTAATTTTGTGATTTCGACTCCGTTTTCATAAAAATCACTCGTCAAATTTTTCGGTCATTTTACCAACACAAAGCGGCTGCGATTAGGCACAGAGGTTCATTAACAAAAGGCAAGCAAAAATACTGACAGGAAAATATCCTAAGTTCTATTACATATCTGGGGGAAAACTGCTCACTTCAGATGCAGATCCCTTGCGAGTGTGCTGGAATAACGCCTGTGCGTAACTGGGATAGGTAAAACGAATCCTGAACCGAAGATTGTCGAAGTTTCCCTCCTCCGCGGGACAAGTTATGCAACAAAAATTACTTTTAGAACTAAACAATAACGATTTAAGTTCATACATGTTCACTAATGCACGCCATTGACCTAGTATGTTTACTTTGTTTGTTGAAAATATAAGTGTAATAATGACAATAAGATTATGGATACGGCAATTCTGAAAATCCCTCTCTGTCATTCATGATACGTGTGTTCTCAAGTTGGTATTAGGTAGAGGTGAATTCTAGCCATAGATCGGGCGTCTTTGGGGACTCGTTGTTCAACACGGGGGTGTAGTGGCTGTTATTCTATCATCCACGGCCCACGCGGACGCAGGGAAGCTAACAGGAAATGGGCATAGAAACTGCAACATAACTTGGCATCGTGTGATGCCGGTCTTAGATGCGAAGTATTGTCGACAGTCAGGTTATGACAAGTGCTGAAGCCTCTGGGAGGAGAGCATGCTGCTAGGTAGAGTTCGTCGGGCGGGCGGTGAAAGAGGTTGGCCAGATAAGGAGAGTCGTAAATCAGTGGCGAGGGCGGAAGAAAGAAAGGGCGAGCAAAGGGGTTGTGGGAAGTGGATGTGGTAGGCGAGACGAGAAGAGAAGTTGGAGAGGAGGAGTAGGAAGCCGAGAGCACACACGCTGGAGGAGTTGCGGCGCATTCATCTTGGTCTCTCTCTGTTCCTCTGCGAAGGGTTGGGAACGTGCGCCCCGTCCATTCAGGAAGCCCAGGGTGGAGGGAGGCGTCGAGGGTAAACATGGTTGGTTCCTGCACATATCTCAACAGTACAAGGGAGCACAAACACTTTGGCTTGGATGGATATAAGGCCATGCGGCATTTCGCACCATCAAACACGCCGAGCGAGCGTCGGGGACAGGACGCAGTTTCGACAAATGACGTCTGAAAGTATCCTTGCATCTCTTATACACAAGGAAGAAGCCTCGAGCGACTAGAAATATTTCACCTACCAACACGTCTGCATTCCTTTCAAGGCAATACTACTGTACTCCCTATGCATGGAGTTGCTTACAATGTATATCCATTTTTCATACATCTAGGACCAAAACCTTTACATATGACTAAATGCACCATAAATACATTGGTAAAGTGTTTCAAAAAACAGTACGAAATTACTTCTGTATGAAACTTAATTGCATCAGGCGTCACAATCTATGTTGGCTTTTATATTCTTATCAAAATTAAGATTCTCGTATGGATTTTGACAGCTGAAGCTGAAAATATGTGTTGCTGACTGTAAGAAAAAATATATCACTGCACTTTGCAGTCATTTCAAATAATTATCTTAACATAAAAAATAATTAAATATTCGCAGAGCAGTCAATTCAACAATAATGTTTACATCATATTTCTCTAGTCGTTAAAAGTCACTCAAAATTAAATAAACTTTATAAAACAAAAAAATTTGGCTCCCTTGTATTCAAATATTTATGTTTTCTGCAAACATTTTAAACATAAAAACGGTATAAATTACAAAAACTAATTAACTTTTAACTGTCCTCTTACTAATTTTTGAAAAATGTCAATATTAGTTCGACGAACCTTTGAAGAAATAGCATGTAATGTATGTGAATACGCTATCAACATATATTAGTGTACTGTCGATGTATTTTGTGTCTACAGGACCTTATTTATCGTCCTGTTGTACTTTAATAATATAGAAATTGAGCTGTTTTTAAAATCAATGGCATTGACGTATGTTGATGTCTAAATTTATTTGTTTTAATAAAGGTAAAATTAGTTCAGCATCTAAAGATGTAAAAATATTTAATATAAATCATTTCACTCTTTATTTAAAGGACGAGATACGTATTAGCTTGCATGCGTGTACAATATTTAGTAAAATTTGGTCTATATTAGTATCTTTATACACTTGTAAATTCGAAGGGAAAAACTTAAGTTAGTTTTCTAAAAACTATAATATTTCATGAATACTACGTAGCAGAGGAAAATACACTTATTTACACTTTAATATACCAGGGAAGTTGAGAGCAATAAAAAAAATTACCCCGCTTCCATGTAAACAAATTAGGCGTATAGTGCATTAAGTGAGAAGAATCCTATTAATAATCTCATGACCCAAGGAAAATATAAGAAATATATTATATAGCTACTTAATTTTTACTCTAAAACAATAGTAGGACATAGTGTGTAAATTAATTAAAATCACATTTCCCCTTTAATATCTAAAGGGATCAAATGGAAGATAATAAGATGGCTACTCATTTCTAAATAACCCACATACACAAAGATAACTCCTGAACATCTGAAGGAGTAGAGAATATACAATTCTTACGATTAATGTTTACCCTAATATCTATATAATGAAATAGTTCAACTTTGGATGGGGAGAGTGGGTTCTTTATCAATTAGGATTTTTTTTGCCATTTTTTCTTATTAAATTATTCAAATAGGTATTATCTCTTGAAAAGTACTTACGGATTTAGTTTTTACAAGATTTCGAAAAACACGTGTTTACCAACATCGTTGTTTTCTATACTACTACATGCCGACTAGATGTTCAACTTCTGTAGAAACTTTTCTGGGAACGCCTGCCTTTCATGAAAATAAAAGGGATGGTAAACCTCTTACTCCTAACAACCTTACGGTCTTAAGCTTGTATGAGCATTACATATGTCTCATTGAAGAAGACGTCCTAATCAATGTATGTCTAGGATGAAACGTTTACAAGAAAAATGCCACCATCATGTAAACGGCTTAATTATGAGTATGTGAGGTAACCAATACTTCCTTCCACTAACAAATGGTCAGTCGCCAATTTTTTGGAGGCATCTTACTGAAATTACACCTGAAACATACCAAACACGAATGTGTGCGATGGGGAAATGTGAGAGTAACTGCATTAACGTAAGTTTTGAAATTTGCTTAATTTCAGTATGGTGATTTTCTGTAGAATAATTGCAGTATAGTATACATTTCCCTGAGTGCACAACGTACGTACTTTACAACCATTCTGTAATTCCCTGCTGGAAGCAACAATTTTGTGAAGAGCACGGTTGTCTTAAATATATTTGTGACAATTTAATCACAAGCCCATCAAGGATATGATATTTAATTGAACAGTTATTTCAGTTACTGTGATCGCAATTAGAAGGCTCGAGGAAGAACCAGTGTACGCAGTGTTTACTGCTAAATGAATGTCAGTATCTGAGGTCGTAAAATGGGCGAAGCGTTACGACCAAGTTCCATATTACAGCCTAGTCAACGTTGCGTCACGTTGAATGCAAGTAACTAATCAGTATTTAACGCATCGACATCCACTGTGTTAACACAACAACGCAGAAAGACGAATAACGTCACGACAGTTTTGCAGGCCACTAGTTACCATTCATTATTATATTTTAATGTCATACTTTTTTGTATAAATTTGTTTAATTTCTGTTCATGTACTTCCCTGTATAATAACACTAATTCAGACAAGAAAAGGAAGGAACTCGTAAGTTCAAAGAAGCTGAGCATGATATCTTGTCAAATATTGCGGCAACGGGTACGCTACATCACTCGTAAATATAGTAAGTAAATTCGTCACACGTTCGTATAGAAACGCTAAGAGTGTAGGTATAGTAGACTTGTTTCCCATACATTCATGGTAGCAATCCAATTTTTTTTTATAAAACTTTCAAATGTATACTGAAATTACCTGACTTGTAATAAATGTAAACGTTTGCATGTTTGCAAGGCGGAAGTATGGTAACTTTTCCCAACTATGTTTAGGTTAATTACTTCCTAATCATTTTACGAAGTTTTTTTTTACGGTCGTTAAAAATCTGTCTAAAATGTATGCGAAGATTTACACCGATACACAGTGTAGGTTACTTATAATACTTGAGCTTGTTAATATTGCAACTGTTTAGCATTGTTATGATATAAATATCGTCATAACAGTATGTTTATTTAAAATATATAGGAAACCTACCGTTGGTGGTGTATGGGAAACAATTTTACTATACCTAATTTCTTATCATTCCTGTACTTTGGTATAGGAAAATTTACGATAATTTTTATAGTGTAGCGGAGTGACTTTTGCTCTATTTTAGATGCGTATATTTTTGTGATGAAGGAAAACTGAACGCAATAGGCAGAATAAGAAACGAAAGGAATATATGACCTGTTTGTCTACAGGTTAGTGCTTTGCCCGTACAATATAATCTAGTCTAAACGTCGAGTCTACTAACGAGAACCGTAGGTTGGTGTGGAGTTGGTGGCTCTGACGGAGTTGTTATATGTTCATATTCCTCCTTACCTTCTCTTCTGGCTCGACACTGCCTAAAAGCAGTAGCAGTCATGTATAGAAAACCGGAAAATTCAGGGATTAATTTGACGAGCGGACTGATTTTTAAGTGCATTGGGTTAATATTACTATTGGGTCATTGTTTATGAAACTTTTCCTTGAGAACTCTGAACAAGGGGCACAAATAAAATTCAAAAAAGGAAGGAGAGGAGGGGGGGGGGGCAAACGTTGTATTTGCTGTTCTGATTTCAATCTTTAAGGAGGTACAATTTTCATCAACTTAACTAGTAGAGTTTTGCTTTCGTAAAATGCTTGAAATTTTAAATTGTATTACTAAAATTAATAATACATAAAATTATTATATAGACGGGTAAAGCGTTTAAGGTTTGCACCTGTTTCAAGGATTCCGAGGGGGTGGGACAATATACCCTCTCCCTTGTTGTTGCGCTTCTGCTCAGAACCAATGACGAACCTGTATGAAAACACTAAAGAACTCCCGTGCTACATTGTCACTGGTCAATCATTAGCGCAGCCTACAATAATCAAGTAGTGATTACAGAGTGTGCGCACGAAAGCGAAGTCCAGACGGCAGATTTTTACGCTCGCGAATTTCCGGTTTTCTATCCATACGTAACATAACGACGTTTACTGTACGTCTTTAAGTAAGAACAATAAATATACTGGAATTGCACTACGATTGCATTGCCATACCGGCCTCTTGGAATTTGTCAAAAGTCGTGTCCTGTTTAGTTTCAGATTTGTATTCTTGTTCGTGATTTCTTTCTTTTTAAATCTCCATGAGCTTAATTACTTATGTAGTTTTCAATACATTTCATGTATATGTAATAATTAATATTTGTGTTATTAATAAGTTATATCGCTTTGCGCACACGGATCACAACACGAAACATTATCATCAAATATTCCGTATGATTTTGTGACATAAGAAATGGGCCGATTATTTGATAAGCATTTGGCAATAATGTGTGGTAATATATTCTTCTTCTAAATTAAAAAGAATACGTTGTTTCGTCAGCGAATAAAATAACATTGCAGGGTTTGGTCATAATTTAAGGTGTTGCGTTTTTAAACGTATGATAGCATGTTATTTTCGCATGTACGTCATGACAATTTACAAAGGATAAAAAATGTTTAAGAGCGCTTAGAATATTGCCTTAATAAGTAATGCTTATTGATTTAACCTCAATCAATGTGGGATAGACTATTACTGAAACAATACCTTCAACTATAAATTTTATTAAATCAGTTTTGCTTCAGTATGAAAAGTATTTGTAATAATAATTATTTCTATGAAATAGGTTAGTTTCTTTTCAATTCCTTGTCAAATAAAAATTGAAGATCAGAATAAAACAAGAATAAAAATAACGCAAATTTCTTGGGGTAGCCTATTCAAGAAATATAGCATATTAAAGATAAATATTTAAAAAAACGGTTACAAAAACCGATTTATTTATACTACTCATTCAAAATATTACTAAAACCATTGAGCCAATCACAGCGTACCAGTTATTACAATATAATATTTCCTTTTCTTCCAAGAACGCTTATTTGATTTACCTATAAAGCGAAGTTCAGTATTGAACTATTAAGCCAACAACATGTGAAAAATTTATGTGTCTTACTTACAAAATAAAAAGAGTTTATTTAAACTGCGCGTGAAAGTAAAGAGTTTTTACAATGCCATGGAATATATATATATATATATATATATATATATATATATATATATAGAGTCAAGCAAGGTTGCTTTATGACGAATGACCAAAAAGATGAGGAATCAAATAAAAAAGGCATCGTAAACCTTAGTTAAATATGCGCACCAACACCTTGCAACAGCTACTCATGTATCGAGGCCTATAGCAGCTGATAAGGTACAGGAAATAGGAATTGTACTATATTCTGGGCAGAATGTTAATCAAGCTTTCGCGCCGTGTATGAATGCTATGTAGGTTTATATAACGCACACGCACAAAAATTCCTCAATATGGTGAATGTACCTATCCGCAACTATTATTATTATTACATTCTTTAACTTATGTACTTATGGAAAGTTTAAAAATGATACAGACATTTTAAATATAAATTATATAGTCCAATGCGAACTAAATATACTGTAGAAATATTTATTTATGCAATTCATAATTCTACCAGTGTGCTGCAATGAAGATGAAATTAATGTGGATTTATACTTTTCCTTATATTATTAACAAATTTACAATCACTTAAACTTATAATTTATTTTGTTTGTGTGTATTACAAAAAATACCGTAAATATATACATTTTTAAATACACATTACGAAACAAATATTTTTAACGATTTTATTTCGACAGAATTCGGGTAAAAGCATTTTTACGTTGGACTCGAATTTTGGATATAGTTTCTTGCGAAATATTACTCATATGAAATTTTCAAACTTAGTGGCCCTAAAAGTGAATTTCACTAGTCGTACCATCCAACTGAAAAAAAAAAATAGTATTATCATGAAAAGATCCTTAAAAGTAAATTTTGTTAGGTACATAAAAAATACGGGAAATATAAAACCGTAATTTAGGTATTTACAATTTACTAAAATAAAATACATTCTTACAATTTCAGATGAATGTGTTAAGGACAAAATATGTTTTCAGTTTAATTATAGAGTGAAGCCGTATTTCAACGTGTTATTTAAATACCACTGAAGTTCCACTGATTTTTAAACCTAGTGAAATATACAATTTAAACAACTGGGATTATTTTCTCGATTCATATAACATTAAAATCACGAGTGAAATATTAACTATTTTTTAGGTTCGTACTACTGACAGTATTTTATAAAAAGGTAAGTACGTTTATATGTTTTGTAAATATTTATACAAATGGCTTGTTACTTAGTGAACGTCTATGTTTACGCAATATATATTGTTAAACAACGAATACAGTAAAATTTAATAACTATTACATCTAACATATACTGCGTATACAAAACCTAGCTACATATGTAATTTTTGTCAAGCAAAAGATTTGTTTTTTTATTTTTTATTCATAAAACATGGTTTGTTGTTCAGGACAAATTAAATTACGCTACTTGTAAATATAAAAATATAGCTTGGCTACTTTTTCGAATATTCAAAAATTGTTTATTACAAATATAATTCGTGCCTTAAGATTATGATTTATAAAATAACAACCATATTACATACTAAAAAATGTTTCCCTACCTTTAAATTGTACCAGGCGTAACTAAGTGGTAGTAATTCAATTTCAAAACTATGTCACATTCCACAGAGTTTGATCAGAATTAAAACTTGCAGGAAAAGTTTGTGGTCCAAAATTTATAAAGAAAACTCTAGAAAAATTATATATAAAGAGAGGTACATCATTTCAGTTTTTAAGGGTCAGAGCCGATTTTATCTTGTTCGTACAGGATGTTAGGTATTGAAGAGTATGATTGAAAATAATTAAAAGTTTCTTTTAGCGAAGTACAATTGTCTATATAACATGCTCCTTTATAAGGGGTGACTGACAGACATATAAAAACCAAAACCTTAACAGCTCGACTTAGAATCAAGAAAATTTGAGCAAGTGTCCCCTCTCAGAACAGTTGCTTAAAGACAAATTAAACTAATTAACACGAGTTAACCATATTTTCTTAACAATCCAAGCTGAATTAACAGAAAATATATTATAATCATTAAGAAATATTTTTAATTAAGTGGTTTTTATTTTACAATCATAATGATAATAACACGCCACTTCTTTACTTCACATATTTTTGATCACATAATGTATCATAGAGTCTATATTTAAATACTGGAAATACATATACTCTGAATTAATAGAATACTTATACCATTTGAGTATAAATGAATGGTAAAGCATGGGTCGACGCCATTAACACAAATATTGCTGACTTCGGCTGAACAGTTCGCAATTAAAAGTTTCCCAAATTAGACAAACTAATCACTACTCGCATGTGACATTTGGGGAGTCACGTAAGAAGAACACATAGTATAATCACAACTCTAGATCCGAATTTTCGCTCTTCGTGTACGAAAATATTGTTTACGCCGATGACGTGTGCCTATATTAGCATAGTGTTGATACGACTGGTTAGCTTAACGTGAACTCATTAGGTCGAACGGTTCGTCAGTGTCAGCTAACTACACGTATTGCAAGTAGGGCATCTCCTACATCCAAGGTTAGGAAACTTAAAACTAAATAGTGGTTTTTGTTATAGAAGAGGCAAGGATGGGTCGTCATGCATACTGAGCCCGGAACAAATTAATCAAATGAAGTTTCATAACCATTACTGGCCTTTGCCTGAGATGCGCGACATAGGTGGAACGCGACCCTCTTTTAATATATCCCTTCATAAATCACCGTGTCCGCCGTATAAATGGCTTATCAGGTGCTGCAGAGATGGAGCGTGAGAAACTTCAAGTTAGGAAAGAGGGGTAGAGGATGAGTAAGAAGATAAATACCGGTTGTCTAGAAGTCGAGGGTCGCGCAACATTTATGCTTAAAGCACGTTATTTCGCGTTATCGTTCGCAAGCATCATTAACTGTTTCAGCGTTTAAAAAGAAAGAAATCCCCTTGACTGTAGTTTTTGAGTGTATTTCCATTTCTTTCTTATTTTTTAAAAATTCACTTTAACGTTTTACAAAAAAAGTAAATAGGAATGTCGTACAATTATGGATTGATCGAAAATCATTAGAGCATACTTAATTATTCTTGTTTCTTTGAAACCTACACCTCCTTAAGTAAGGAACTTATTTTCATTCCTATTGAAAATTAATATTTAATACACGTACGAGCAAAAAAAAAAAACCTTCAATAGGATAAAAACTGAAATTATGTAAATTTCTCAACTGTAACCTCCACCCACCCCTCCCCCACCTTAAAAAATTATACGACGAAGCACAACTAATTTACTCACAAGCTGTAATATACCTGCAAGATCCAAAGTATCTCAGGATAAAGCATTTAAAAATTTACTTTAATGGTAAATCACTGACCCTTATGGTTATGACCTCTAATAGCTCAAACATTACTACTATCAGTGGCATAGCATAGAGTGTTCTAAATGTGCGGGGATATGCAATGAAAATATACAAGAGTATGTTATCTGTGCAACAATTAGCTTAGATGCGTGTAATTTTTCTGACAGTTACGTATAACAGGCAAGCAACTAATGCTCCTACAATGCACCCTTGTCTACAGATCACATATCAGTTGACTGTGACTGGTTGGCACAGTTACACCACGTGGTCTAAGCGTACGGTCGGAGTTATTATTGCACGCATTGAAACACTACTTCGCTACACAACTGACTGCTATACATTTTACATACACATACAGGTCGTTCCAGAAGCTAAGGTATTCCCTATCGAAACTTGGTAGAATATGATACGAACAATCAACACCGTACAGTAACAAATAAGGAAGATCCACACTCTTAAAAATCAACATTTAAAATAGTTTTAACAGAAATTAATTAAACCCTCCCTTCTGAAGATAAAAAAAATCAGGTGGTGTCAGGTCTGGAGAGCGTGGTGGTCACCTTACATTTCCGCCTCTGCCAATCCATCGTTCACTAAATTTGGTGGTAATTTGGATGCGAGCTTATAAACTAAAGTGTGCAAAGGTTCTGTCGTGATAGTACCACATAAGCTATCGTGGTTGGAAATCTACATCCACCTACATAACTGGCTGTGTGTCCTCTAACACATGTCGATCAAGTCGGCCAGTCAAACGCGCCGACAAAATGTATGGATCAATTAGAATTAACGGAAGGAAATTTTCTAACTAAACGGAAAGTGCAAATTTATTAGTTTAGAAGCTATTGTGCCTAGATGTTATAGATGTAAGATATATTTCTAAGAACACGATTATCTTATTTCTAATCAGTAACTGTTTATTGATTTTATTCAGAGTCCTCAGTACCAATACGCACTATGTAAACCAAACTAATCAGGTAAAATAGCTCCAAACAGAGAAAAAATAATAAAACGAATAAACTTGTACTTAAATATATTTCCGAAGATATTGAACTATAAGCGAGAGAAATTAGCTCATAGAAAATGTACCTTGCGCATTGTACAAACAAACCTATCCTTTAATTAAAGACACGCAATATGTAACCTCTAGATTACACCAAAATGTTGTGTTTAAATCACGAGAAAAATATAAAATATATAATCTTATATACCTCAAAATAGCCACATAATTAGAAAATTATTCCAATGAAACGGAATTGTATCTAGGCCATTTTTACTTTGCTGAAACATATCAAATACAGCTCATAAAAATAACTAAGTAACCTGAACCTATACATTATGGCGATTTTTTTTCTTATCAATTAGGTGAAGTCAAATTTTAATGGAATTTATTTTTAATATAAGATGGATTTTTTTATAGAAAATTACCCTATTGCTAACGTTGGTTTCACCAACCCATACTTTTATAAAATAACTTTCAATTCTGCTATTTCCTGCGTTATTAAAGGTTTCTCTGTTTAAACAAATTGCAGTACAGTCAAGTTATCTCGATTAACTTAAATTCACATAAACAATTGTGTTACTGGTTGCGACTTACAGCGGTTTTTGAATACTTCTCAAATTTTTTCATTTCGTTTACAAAAAAAAAAATTTTTTGATGAATCATGCCCTTAAGTCACACGATTAATAATAAATTTTACTATTAATATTACTATTTGTTTCAGGCATTCAAATATTTTATTCCCAGTTTTGTCTAAGTTTGCTCTACCAATTTATATTCAGTTTAAACAATACACGTGTGAATGCTACAACCTGACATCTATAACATCAGTTCTATTTAGCAATGTGTTGGCATGCATTGTGAACTGTTGTGAGATAAAGTACGAGTTTTGAACGAGTGCTTAATTTGTGAAACTATCACATAATTGAGGATTTTGAATGTTCGTTGCAATGGGAGTTTACAGTAAGAATTTATTGGTTTGTGAACATACGCCATTGCCTATATGTCTAAAAACCAATAAATTCTAATTAACACATGATTGTCCTAACAAATACACCACAAGTCATACTGTAAGCATTTTTACATGTAATCCCGGAACACGGCAAGAAGTTACATCGCCGCATTTAATAAGCCTTGCCAGAAACTTCTTAAAGCCATTTAACTGCAGACAGTATCACAGATTTAAATTTGTTTGAGTTATTTGTATTTAGACAATGTATGTATTACTCTGAGGAGAACTATCGGGAGGATTATAGGAAGCGTGCGTCAATAACACCCACAATCAAGACATGTTACAAGCTGTCTTAAACACACTGGCAAGCTATCATTTGAAATGCGAACGTACGTACTGAGCTCACGTCAGCAATACTTTACGGCGCCACTTAGGTTACATTTATATAGATGGTTCGGGGTAAAGTGAGCACACAAAACCACCTTGCTAAAGTTCTATTTTCAGGCAATTCGTATATTTCCGCGCGTAACGGCTAACTATGGGAAATGTCTTACTTCTCTGGACAAGTCACTTGATGTTTGCGCGTATAAGATAAATTGTGCAGTCGGTAGTAATTGATACAGTTTAATAAAAGTAGTTTATAATTTTATGTGAAACACAATTACGTTGACATAGGTTGTTTTTTGTTTCTGCATCGTTGTATTCAAATGGGAAAATACAAGGAACTATATTGCGTAATTTCGCTGCCAACCATACAGGCAGTATGACAACTATAGTGTTAATGTTGAATTTTGTGTACTAACGGCTAGTGGAATTTTTCAAACGTTAAATTTTTAGTGTTCAATATATACCGAACAACCTATACACGCAATGCGCTCTGCCGAACTATTGCGAGGAAAGACTGCGGGAAGCGGAAATATTCCAGAACTTTCTTCCAGAAATTCGTCACAGTGACGACTGAGTCGTACTGACACAGGCTTTTTGCTTCCTCTGCACTACCTGGGAAAATCTGTCCATTTTAAGAGTCGATAAGAACTATACCGGCCAATTTTTGCAGATAATTCCTCTTCAAAAATAGTACCCATACTTTATTGGGTAGAAGTCCATTCCAGCAAAGTGTAACAATACACACACACACACACACACACACAATATATAATTTCAGACATCAACGTTTAAACGGTGAATTGTTAAACCACAAGAATTTGGTGCCGATACGAACCAAATTCAACAATAAATAGTTACGCCAATTTTCATCTTACAAATATATTTTCCACTTTTCCACGAAAATTTACTGTGGAGTGTTCACTAATCTAAATAAAAAAGAACGCTGATATGTTTGTCTGGCTGAAATATATTATTTTCTGTTTGTGGATGATATTACCTAGTTAAGGATACTGAAGGAAATAATTTGTGCTATTTTTGTCGTAGCCAAGTCTGCTATAATTTATTTTAAATTTGTATTATGTCTAAGCTCAATGCAACATTTTTACTACGCCGTTCTTTCTCCGGACGAATATTAAAAACTACTCTTTGGCAACTGTTTTATTATTTTAGGTATAATAAAGCACTGGCATGCTTCAGGCTAAGCAGTTTCAATTTATACAAAGGAAAAAGTTAATTCAGCGTTCCAGCTGCGCGTACCCGTAATAATAACAATTTTAAAATTTCGTATTTACAGAAATCACATTTGTATTGAGATTTCGAATGTATGTTTCATTTCACGCAGAAACGAAGCGACAGATTGACGTAGTTTTTTTTTTCTGGCATAGTTACAGTTAATGGGCTTAAGAGTGATATTGGCTTGATTTACAAAAAAATAATGCATGGTTTGCTGAGGGGAGGGTTTAAAGGGTACAACGAGAAACCGAAAATTTAGGGAAGCAAACCTTGGTGAGTTGTTGTGCATTCGATCGCATAGGATTTTGCCAAAGAACCTAACTTCTTGTGTGTGTGTTCGTGTGTGTAAAGAGGAGGTTGGCAAAATGGGATAGATAGTCTTCACTGGGTGCTAAAACAAATAAAAATAAAAATGTGAGGTGCGCGTTCGACAGCAGGTTTAATGCAAAAATAAGTAAGCGGATGGGAGTGGGGTGCAAAACAAGACACAGGAGCAGAACGGAATAACCTACAAGTTTAGAGAACAATTTTATTTTTTTGGAAATGTTTAAAACATTTCTATTAATAAGCGTTTACGTAATTGTGCACCGTTTTCATGTTGTGACATTAAGCTACAGTTATATAGGCTGTTCATTTTAAACCGAGCACCCTACAACGTTTAAAATACCCAAGAAATGTTTTTTATTGGTGCTAAAGGTGATAAGTGTTCAGTGTGGTGGAACATTTATGTTGGTTTTTAGTTTCATGATAGTTGTCATATCCATCAAAATACTAAAGAATAAACAAAATTATTTAAGCAGTGCTGACTTTATCCTACTACTTGAATGTATTTACAATCCATATCAAAGAAATCAAAGTTCCTTTATTTAATTAATATTTAAAATAACAATACGATATAGTTTCAATTGCGTATTTTAATAACGTCCATTGTACAGTGGTATCGATAAGGATGTTTAATTTCTTGTATTGGCTTACACCGGTCCATTTAACACAATACATTCACTTTTTAAAGTGCTACCAGTAATTCAGACTATAAGAAATTACTTCTGCAATATTATAAAAAGCGATTTATAAAATAATAACATGCATATTAAAAATTATAGAGTACTTATCACATATTATTTTCGTAAGAGAGAGAGAGAGAGATAGACAGAAGTAAAAAAATTCATTGTGTTAATTCGTTATTTTAAAAGTCAGCACCCGGAATCAAACCTTGAAAATCATTTGAAACACTTTTGTATAGTTCTAAGTACTAGGAAAAAAGCGAAGAATAATCTTTAGGATGATTTCAGGTAATATTTTTAAACAATAATATTAGTAGTAGAATTTGACATCTTCGGGCACAAGGGAGTGGTTTGGTGGGTGACCTCGCTTGACCCCGATGACGTCACGGCCGCATATTGTAACCCGACACTCCGTCGCCACCTTGGATTTGACCCTGACCTTTCACCCTAAAAATCCTCCACAATTTCCCTAAAAAACCCAAATGTTTTTTTATTCCCTAACATTTCCCTTTTATTCCCTCGACTCACCAAAATCACTACTTTTGATGTTCCAAAACGTGCTAATAGCTCCGATCGTTACGAGTAAATAACCCTCAAAGTGAATAGATGACGGAGAGGGTTAGGTGTCACATTGAGGACCATAACTGAACATAAATACAAAATAAATCGATGTTCATTTTGGCCAGGAAACCTGAAGGAGGCGCCATGTCGGAAGGAGGTGCGTGTCCGAGGAAGGGGCCAAAAGTAATTAATTAAAATAGATCGCAGGCTTTCGCGGCCGTTGTCTGCATTTTCTTGGCTTGTGGGTGTGAGCCGCGTCTGAAGATTGTCTTGCGACGTTTCGGCAGTAGTTGCAGCTGTCATCATCAGGTAGTCGGAGTCGGAGACCAACTGGCAGATGTAAGAGTTCCAGGTCCTTATATACCCTGGTGTCTGGGTGGCTACTTCCTGGTTGGCTGGGCCTGTCGGCCAATCACAGGCCTGCTTGATCCTGATAGGCCGAGGTGGTTAGCCAATCCTGGCTCTCTCCTGGTGGACCTTCTGATTGGCTGGGTACTTGGGCCAATCGTGTGCTGACTCGCACCTGGTTGGCTGGGTTGACTGGCCAATCCTGGTGAGTCTGTCGTGACTGCACTCTGGTAGCTTGACTTCGCATTATACACGAATAAATGTGACCATATTTTGCTTAGCCGATATCCATCTTCCCTGTTGATGTTGTTAGGGTGTTTTATTATCTATATTGCCTCTCTCACAGTTCTCTGACGATAATTACTGATGTTGGTTATTGTGGAGAACATGTCAAAATCGATGCTGTGTTTCGTTTCCATGGAGTGCTCTGCTATTGCTGACTGCTGGTTTTCGTATTTGTATGCTCTGATGTGTTCTTTAATTCTTGTTGTGATTTTTCTGCCTGTTTGCACTATGTACACTTTCCCACATGAGCAAGGAACTTTGTATATTCCTGCCTGTTCTCCGGCTGGTGTTTTGTCTTTTGC
>PNEQ01073849.1:0-31663 GCA_003012365.1 Medauroidea extradentata
TTCTGCGTTTAAAATAAATTTCTAAAAGTACCAAAAAAAATTTAAATTTTGAAATTTTTTATTTAACATAAACATTTTTTGTAACGGGTTTTAAATGCTACAGGCCATAGACAGTAACGCGTAGTTTTGATATGATTTTTTTCATTTCTTTATGTTAACTGGTTTTCAAGTTTTGTATGAAGTAAAAATACGCAAATTTCGACTTTGAAGTGCCATTACGGGAAAACTAGATGAGGCAATTTTTTTCCGTTAGAGGTATATGTACTCTCAAGTAATGTGTACAAAACTAACACTATTTCATACAAATATAAAATTATGTTTTTTCCCCACTTGAACAACCTTAAGGACTTCCTTGAGGGAACGAAACAGTGTTACATTAGCAGACGGTACTTGGGAGTACATTATTCTCTTTTAAAAAAGTAGCTCAGCCAGTTTCCTATAATGGCACTTCAAGGTCAAAATTTGCATGGGTTGAATTGATACACCCCCCGGAAACCAACCAACATAATGGAACGAAATAACTCTCAGTGAAATTGCATGTCGCGAGCTAAGGCTTTAAGTATATGAAATCTAAATACGAAATATTTTTGTATACAAAACATTTTTGAAAGTAGCAGAAAAAAAATAAATTTCAGAAAATTTTAAAAATACAAAATATATTGTTTGAGCTATGCTTCAAGTTTGTTATGCTCTACGAAAACTGTATTCAAATTACACACATGTAACATTACAGCTGTGTTACTCCGTACATGACTAATAAAAATATTACCTTAAAGCGAACAATTATCAAGGATTGTTTTGTTCTTTAAAAAAAATCATGTTAATACCGTCTCGTAAAATAAATAGAAGCTATTATTTTATCAATTTATAAGTTAGTTAACGTTTTCTCAGTTTTGAAATGTTGGAAGTATTTTGCTTTAATAAGGAAATAATAAATTAAATTTTTTTGAGTTTTGTCCATGTATTTTTAATTACATATATAAAGCAAGTTGTAATTAACTATAGCGTGCAGAAGGTAATACATCAAAGGAGTAAGAAAATTAACATTTACACGAACAAAATAAAACAAATATAAAACACACAATACGTTGGTTTTTACTTGTGTTGTCTAATGTCTTGTGTTTGTTGTCCACTGTTCACTGCTTTTGTCTACTTCCATCTTTTTTCATATTGGCAATCTGGTTATATATTTGTGTCTGTCTTTGTACTTGGGTGTTGTGTAGATATCAGACTGGATTCTATCCCTAGAATTTTTTTTGTCTAACATAACAATTATTTTGAGGGAAAAAATTGACAATATTCCTCTGAGATTGTTTTTTTTTTTTTTTTTAATATTTTTTGTGTGTTTTATCTTTGTTTATTCTTGTTCGTTTCCGTCTTTTGTCATTCAACACAGGTTTGATCAGCAAAACATGAGCAATGGCGTATGTCCACAAACCACTAAATTCTAACTGTAGACTCACATAGCAACAAACATTTTTAAAATATCGTATTTCTTCTCGTATAAAATATGACCGCCCTTTCAGAAACGGCCATAATTTTCCTAAAAACATATTATATTCCCTAGAAGAAAATGTGTTTAATATAAGCGTGCTACGAACATTGTAATGTTTTGAACAAGCACATAAAGCGCTAATCTACATGTTACTGTTCACTAACACAAGTACGCGAAAAGCACGCACGTAGGCCTATACACACAGAGTCGCAGAGATCTATAGATAATAGGTAAATAGATAGTGAGACAGAGAGAGGACGTGAGTGAGTGAGTCAGTGTGGTGTGTGTTTTTGGGCGTGTGGTTGGTGTATGTGTATTTGTGTGTGTGTATGTACCAATAAACGAAAGCAGTGGTTTGCGCGAACGTGGGTCAAATAGAATTAGCTTTGAAGTGGTGAGCTGGTGCATCCATTATGACGTCAGGAGGCAGTCGATTTGGGGGAGGGGATGTGTGCACACTGTGAAACCTTTCTTCTGCAAGCCACGATTGTAGCTGTATGTGAATCTATATTGTGTTATTGAGTATGAGCTACTTATGAATGAGTGGTGACTGCATTGCTGCATGGCTAGTAGAGGCAATACTGTTATAATTTACTTTGCACGAAAAGAATTACCTTTCACTCACATAATTTCTTCATTGTAAAGTGTATTTAATTATTGTAATGTAATCACATTTAATGCTAGTGTTTTACGTTACTCAAAAGAAAGTTAGTACTAACATTTGAAGTATGTGTACTCGTAGTACTCATGTAAAACGGGCCGGGACTGAAACTATTGTATCATTTTGTACAAGAAGAAAGTATTCATTACTTACTGCATGTTTACGTTATGTATTAATTTATGAAACTGCTGTCTAATTAACACCAGTTTTACATATGTTTTAGTGATACGTATGTTACATTTTAAGAATGTTATTACAACAGTTACACACATTTCCTGACATGCATTTGACTAAAATCTTACATTATTGTTAAAATAAAATATATATTTAAACTGTAAAACGTGTTTATAATTTATCTTAGCAGAAAAAAGGAAAACAACACGATATTATAACTGAAATCGTTGACAATTATCTATTTTAACTTCGACACCTTCCTTGCAAATATAGCTACCATTTTAACCGGTAGTTAGCACACTTAATTTTTAGTAGGATAATGTAATTATTCAGAAACTATATTTAATGTCTAAAAGTATGCCATCACATCGTCTGTAATCGAACCTATCTTCATGACATCAGAGTTCCGCCACAAAGCCATTCTAATACAACATACGACGTATATAGCTACTGTTAAATTTTCTCGAACGCACTAGGAAGTCCACAGTAAATCATTTGAATAGCCAGAATAGAACAGTATTTCATCACGATTCATTGAAAAGTGGTCTGAGTAAATTCTGACTGCATCCAAAGACTGAGACAAACTATTATTGTTTGTGTAGGTACGTTCGTCTTACGGTAGAATTGGTGATCTAGCAGATGTCACATCACTTATCTAACTGTAGAAGGTTGCTTTAAATTAACCGCACTTTTTTCTTGGATCTGGTGACAAAACTATGCGCAAGTTGGAAGCGAGATACCGTTCCTTCCTGGATGCTAGTTCATAATCAGTTACGGCGTATGGAAAGTTACGATGTCGAGCGGAAGACTGGAATAATCAACCGTCAATTAAAGCTGAACTACTCATCAAAATGTGATTAAATGTTTTCGCCGAGTAGACGTTTTATAAGCGGACGTTTATATTTATAGCACTATGCGGTAGTATGATTTACTTTCTAGTAAAAAATAATAAAATATGGCCTTGAAACCACTAAATCTACAAAAACGGAAAATTGTAATTTTTTTATGTTTATGTTAATAATATGTAAGCCTCTGTAATAACTGAATTTCAAAAATACTCACGTGTTTATTTGAAAATAATTTTAACACCCGTAATCCTCTCGCGCAGAGATTTTCTGATACCAAAATTATTTTCTTATTAAAAACGCAAATATTTTTGAAATTCGATTAGGCCTATTATAGACGCCTATAAAATTGTGGAATGTCCTAACCCCAGGAAACTAATTCAACTAGATAGCACTTTGAAACAATTTTACCACCGACACATGAGAAATTACCCCCAAGCCGTTAAATATCTGGTTCGTAGCGACTCAAATACAATTCCGAGGTGGTAATACACAATGGCTGGCTATAGTGTGCAGATAGCCCTACCAGTATTTAAATCTCGTATGACGAGGTTACTTCATTCTGACTTACGACTGACCTCCGTTGGTAACTGCTTGCTCTGGAGGATGGCATGGAAAAAGGCCTTACAAAATTTACAACGGAATGAAAAGTATGGGGAAAACGGGAGATCCCCGAGAAACCCACCGACCAGCAGCATCGTCTGGCACTGTTCCCACATGCAAAAATCTAGGGACCGACCTCGCCGGGAATGGAGCCCTTATCGCCTGGGTGGGAGGCGAGAGTTCTAGCTACTACGCCAACTTTTTTTTTTATAAAAAAAATGTTTGGTACAATGGCAAGGCTGACGCCTCGCCACTGCACCAGACATTCCCCCCTTTAAGTTAATCAATGAAATTCCCCAGTAGCTGTGTATAGTGTAGTTGTCGGTTTGTAATGGTAAGGTGTCTTTGGGCACACAGACGAACACAAAAACCCAGTTCTGAACCCGAGGAGGTGGTTGTAAATGCCACCTCCCCGGCCGGGAATCGAACCCGGGACCCTTGCCTCAGCAGCCAGGAACGCTAACCACTAAGCCAAGTGGCCGGACACGCCAACCGTGTCATCGTACACTGGATAGTAATCAGCCAGTTTTATCCTGGCGAGGTAATACTATTAGGCAGCTATGTGTTGACAATGGACCAGCTACTTTCACTCAAAATCTGGGAAGTGGTACGAAACTCCTTACTGACACCGACACGGCCGAAAGAGGCGGGAAGGAAAGAGAAATCATTAGGGAGGAAGGCTGAAGCCGATCAGGCCAGGAGAGCAGGAAGATATACAGGGGCCGAGAGAAAACAGGGAATTACCGGAATTAACTGCCGTAAATGAGGTCGTGATTGCGTTCGTGGCGTCGCACAAAGGGGACGATCAAGGAAGAAGGGATTTGGGGAGGATTGGGAGAGGGTTGTTTCTGGCGCGCAAGGGGATTGGCGGGTTAGAAGGCGACCAATGGCAGGCCTCTGTTTGGCCTGCACCGCTAAACAACCACCCACACCGGCGCAGGGCTCGGGGCACGCCGCACCAGGGGCAAGGCCAAACAAACGTGCCCCAGCGCGGCCTTGTTTGGACTGTGGGGGCTTGTTTGCCGACGCCGATTCTTCCCGTCACAAAGGCTGCCCTCAACGTAACGCCCACCCCTGATGTCACTCACTGGCTGGCCCGGTAATTGGCGTCACACTTTCCTTTCAGCCTAATGTTTAGTTTCGTGCGTTGACTCGGTTGGTCAAGGGTATTTTTCCCCTCATGGTCTGTGCAAACTGGCTGTGTAGTATTACCTTTTCGTACAAAGCCTACGTTCCATGATCTACTCACTTAAATGACTGACGTCCATGTTTGTGTGTGTTGTTCTATAGTATACTATATATATATATGTGTGTGTGTGTGTGTGTAGGTGTGTGTGTTTGTGTGTGTATACACACACCTCGGAAGCATAAGACACACTGTCACAAAAATCATATTTTTCGGGAGAGCATATTGACAAGTGTGATTCACTAGTGAATACAGCTATTTAATACCATAAAATGTGGGTTTTTGACACAACACAGCCTTTGTGTTGTATGCCACTAGAAAGCACTTAAACCTGTGGTAATGTTTATGGTAAAAAGTGCATTTTGAGATAAAGTGACCATAGTGTCGTGTGCTTCCGATGTACAAATATACGTGTGAGTATGTGTTTGTGGAAAACTGGATTTGGAGCGTCCAAAAGAGCCATATATTTCCACAAATAAAAAAAGTTAATCTGCTAGTTAAGTCAGGCACACACAAATTCATCGCATTTAAAAAAATTCGATGGATATACGTACACATAGCGACTCACAGCGCGGAAACAGCTTCGCTAAAGGCGGCCGCTCGAACTGTATGCAATGTATTCAGAGTTACATTTGTTTTCCACAGAGGGTCTGCTGGAAAACACAACTCGAGCGCTTGTGTACGAGTTGTTTCGAATGGTCACATTCGCATGCATACTGGCCTAGTTGAAAAGAGGTATGCTCCACTGTCTTGAACTAGCATACGAAGTAAGTGTACGAAGTGAGCACCGTTGGTCGACAAGATGGCGGCTATTCGAATGTCTATCTCGACTTACAAAATATAAGTTTCTGTGGTAAATAGGGGATGTAAACTGTTAATTAATATGATAGAAGAATCTTAATACTAGCAGAAACAATGTTAGTGATATTAACTCGACCAAACACAAAACAAAATGTAATAATCGAAAAACAGGATTTTGCACCTTACATACACTAGATATCATATTTTTGGACTTCGTTTGATGTAGTATTTGTAGTGCTACAGTAGCATGCTTGCTTGCTAACAAAAGTACTCGGGTTCGAAACACCCCACACTAAATACTCTTTTTATTTCAATAAATGCATTAAGCATTTCATGCTAGAAAAATAACTATACGAAATATTAATTTAGTTTACGTAATTTTCTGCTTTAGAAGCAATGAGACGAATCTTTATACTCCGTTTGTATAGCCGAAGAAACTAATATCACAAATAGGCACACATGAATTACGAATCATAAATATTTAACTGCGCTTCTCCGGTAAATGAAATTGATATCACATTTCCTTAGACAAAAATTTTATTTTTAAAATAAATAACATACGTTTGAACATAAAGAGTTATTTTTTTCGAGTGAGATGGATCTATTAAAGAACGCTTTTAAGGTAAGGCTAACGAAACGACGGCTTTAAGAAACTAATGCTCAAGTTACATTGTTTTAACCTATAAGACTATAGTTATGTTAATGATTTAACGTAATTAATTCGAGGCTGTTTAATTAATTTAGAGCAAATTTTGTTGAATTGTATGTAAGAGACCAAGTATCAACTGTTAATATGTAGAATTTCTTGTCTCAGTGTTTTACTCAAATGAAATTAACCACCCACATTTATTGTTTAACAGCCGTCATAATTATGAAATATTACGAGAACTTTATTCTCGGGTTTGTCTATAATGAGCAAAGAAAATGGAAAGTAACAAAAATGTCCGGCACTACACAATTTTTCATATCATCGTTGCTTGTCGAACTTCATGTGATTCAACAGCGAATTTTTAGGCTTTGAATTATATTTTACACTGTTACAACTGTTCACAGACGAATAACAAAGCGTATATGAATACACAAATAAAGTAAAAAAATAACCTCGGTAGGTAGATACAGCAATGGAACCTAGCACACTGTTATCTTTTCCTACGATCAATTACCCACTCTTTACATAATGTTTTTCTTTTTGACTGTGCTTGCCTGTATGTTGGTGCATTTTTGTTAATAATTTACTGAGTTCTTTGAAGGCACAAATTTGTATGTCCGTCTATAGCAAAAATATGCGACTCATAAAATGCAACGTGAGTGGTTTTTACTAAAATAAAATGTTAGTAGGCCCTATATTAATTTAAAATAGTTTTTAGGAATTATTAAATATAGTATTATTTTAGTGTTTAAGAGCGTGTAATTTTTTTTCGTCAAATAAATATGCTATTGCAAAAGAGCTTAGTAACATATTTAACACTTAACTTAATTTGTGGCGAGTTTCTATTTAAACATTATTGGGAACTTTTAAAAAAACATATGTACACTGAGAAAAAGAAATGGTACTATAAAATATAATTGGTTTCCCTCAAACAAATGGTACGTTCATATATGGCAGAACAAATATACATTTGGTAGATCTAAATAATATGTTTAGTGAAATATGTTTGTGCTTACCAAGCTGCATTTGTTTGAGTGAAACAATAAGAATCCTGCCATTGTCCGGTTATTTAAAATAGAAAATAAATTAATTATTCGCCGATTTTCCTATTTCGGAGATACTACTCACGTTTCTAATCATGTACTGCATGTTTTAATACGAAGTTAAATTTCTTGGCAGAGGTGGGATTTTAACCCGAAAACCTAAAATTAGAAGTCTATTACCTTAACCACTATATCAGCAGAACTGTTGAACAACGGTTGGGTTATGATGATATGTCAGGGAAAGTTAACAAAATTGGGTATGTGTTAATTAAACCGATAGGAAATTAATGGGTTGCGTTTGTTGCATTGTTTATTATTAATAACCACATTTTAATGAAATTATATATTGTATGAAACAAAAACATAACTAACCAAAACGAGTAAGTTGCCAGCGTGTCCGACATCTTGATCACGTTATACAAACAACTGTTTGTTTAACACAACAATGATATTACATTTTTCACGGAAACAAATGTTAAGTACGTATACGGCGAAACAAGTATATATTTGGTAGAACCGAATGACATGTTTGATCACAAATGTTTGCGCTAACCAAACTACATTTGTTTCAGAGAAACAACAACGAATGTTTCAAGTGAAAATTGAGTTTATTGCCACAAATACAGACTGATACAACTAACTGCGACTTGGTTATGCCAACAAAATATTGTTTAACTAAAACAAATATGTTCAACCATATTACCTGGTTACAGTAAAAAAATTAATATGTTTTTTGTAAACAAGGCGTTTTTAAGTGAAACATCGCGTGTTTCAGTAAAACACATATTCCTGAAACAAATATATTTAGTTTTTGAACAATTTATTTCTCTCAGTGTATATAATTGTTGAAATCTTGCTCCATAGCTTCGGTTTTTACGGCTTCTCGCATGCGAAATCCCCAATTCGGCCGCCTACCACCATTCGAGTAGATTTTCGTATACGAATCTCGTATACGAGGACGGCAGAATGTTAAAGCATACCAACAGTGCATTACGAGCGGTCAGGCGGGCAATTCGCATACGAACGAAAACTCGAGCATAGGCCCAGAGCCAGAGCAATTGATCGTAGGAAAAGATAATCGTGTGCTAGGTTTCATTGTTGTATCTACATACCGAGATATTTTTATTTACATTATTTGTGTATTCATATACGTTTTGTTATTCATCTGTGAATAGTTGTAACAGAGTAAAGTAAAATTTAAACATTCGCTGTTGAATCAAATATAGTTCAACAAGCAGCAATGTCATGAAAAATTGTGTAGTACCAGACATTTTTGTAATTTTACATTTTCTTTGCTGATTATATACAAACCCGAGCTTGAAGTTCTTATAATAGTTTATAATTATAACGGCTCATAAACAATTAAAGAGGGTGATTCATTTTATTTGAGTAAAATACTAGGACAAAGAAGGTCTACGTGTTAACAGTAGGTATTTGGCCTCTTACAAAAACTTCCACATTTGATATCAATTAATTAAACTGCCACAAATTAATTACGTGCAATCATTAGCATAACTACAATACTTTAGTTTAAAACTATGTGACTTAAGCATTAGTTTCTTGAAGCTTTCGTTTTGTTCACATTACTCTAAAAGTGTTCTTTATCTAACCCATCTAACTGGAAAAAATAACCCTTTATTTTAAAATGTGTTATTTATTTTAAAAATTGTATTTTGGTCTATGAAAACGTGATATTTATAAATGTATTTTACCGAAGAAGCGCAGCTTGTGCGTCGACATTTTCAACATTAGTTGCTTCGTCTCTATAAACGGAAGATAAAGATTACTATCAATGCGTCAAAAACAGAAAAATTACGTAAAATAAATTAATGTTTCGTAGAGATAATTTTCCAGCGTGAAATTAACAATTTATTTATTGAAATAAAAATATGTTTATCGTTGGTGAGTTTCGAATCAGAAAATCTTTGTTAAGAAGCAAGCATGCAACCATAGCACTACGAATTGTAGTTATAGTGTTGCCCGAAAATATATAAAGTGGAAATTCCTGTTTTTCAATTTATGTCATTTCCTTTTATGTTTGGTCGAGTTCGTCAACCTGAGATTATTTCTGCTAGTATTACGATAATTCCTTCATGCTGACTAACATTTTAAATCCCCTAGATGTTACAGAAATTCACATTTTGTAAGTCGAGATAGACATTCGAATAACCGCCATCTTGTCGACCAACGGTGCTCACTTCGTACACTTATTTCGTATACGAGTTCAAGACAGTGGAGCATACCTCTTTTCAACTAGGCCAGTTTGTATGCGAATCTGACCATTCGAAACAGCTCGTACTCAACGCTCAAGCTGTATTTTCTAGCATATGCCCTCTGTTACACCTTGTGGTCAGGATACCGAGACGTTTTTACTGAAGTACTGTCCCATCTGGGGTTTAACTCAACTCCTTCAGTAATGTGACAAGCTGCTGGTATAAACCTCATGTGTGGGGACAAGTATGTGATTATCCATTATCTTCAGAAGTCACTCCAGGCAAATTCTTGGACGATGAAATTAATAACATTTTGATAAAGTTTATCAAAATATTAATTGTAAACCACTCCGCTACAATGGTAACACTGGTAGATAATTTGAGAATTAGTGGCGCAAAGACAACATTTTGGATTAGCATTCTGGATAACCCGAGTTCGGTTCTAAGCTACGGCAATCCTGTTTTCGGTGTTTCATGGTTTACCGAAATTGCTCCAGGCGAATGCTGGTATTGATTATTTACAAACGCCATGGTCGCTTCACCTCCCATTTCCTGTGTATAGTTGTTCATAACCGTTTAGTGACCTCCCTACTGGTGTCACCTATAGCCAACTTACCTAAACTTACCTTGCCTTGCTCAACCATAATCGAAACTAAGTGAGGTCAATATTTTTCTCAACATTTGAACACAAATTAAAACGCTATTTTACGCGTCAATTTACACAGAATTCAAAACAGCGAATCAAAAACACTGTAGCCACGATTTAAAACATACAAAACATTCGGATTATTTAGTCGTGTTTTTTTACGAGATCTGCGTGTTATGCAGTTGGTTTAGTATGCAACAGTTTTTTGTTAACTGAAGTAGCTGTATAAAACCAAAGTAATAAAAATATGTGGATCTCCGGAAAGGTTTCTTTTTTTCCCGTTTGAGTTGTTGGTGCCTGATAGCAAACACGGGAAATGAATAGGTCAAACGCTTTTCGATATTCACGTCATGTATCTAACCTCAAAGGTAGCACTCGACTATATACTGGAAATGGAAAACCTCTTGGGTAAAAAACACCGCAGTGGTGCCGGTCAGGATCGATGCCGAGGTAGTTGAATGTGAGTTAGATATGTAGGACGGGATCGCGGCCTAAGAGGAAGAGGTCTTGACACTGTGTACTCTCTCCAGCAAGAGAAAGTGACTCCCTGTTTGTCGCCGAACGCTAGTAGTCATTTATGTGGAAGATTTGTCTTGTTTACATCTGGCGATGTTACAAATTTTACAATTATTTATATAAAATGATATTATTAAATCTGTTTCGTATCCATAAATGCATTGGCATCTGTGTTGAACTGTTTATATAAATCGTCTGAAAAAATATTATGTACTATTGTTTAAGTTAACACATTCGAACAAAATATATTATTGCCTATACTACGAAATTTTATAATCGTTAGATGTAAAATATTGAAAAACTAAATTTTATGGTTGAAAATGTATTCCAATTTAAAATTCCATATGCGTTATCTGGATTTTCAATTTTTTCTTCTATAATGCAGGCAATTCCGATAACGACTACACAATTTAAGCTGTGATAACTTGCTAAGCCAAATACAAACCAAGACTAATCTTCTACTAAAAGACTTCTAGCACTGCGACAAGAAAAAGAGTCACACATTATTCCTCAGTGTCAAGACCTTACCTCCATAAACCATGGACGAGATTAAGGGGAAATCAGACTAGCTGGGGAAATTTAATAATGGAAATGTGATTTTATCACTAAGGTAAATGATCAGAGCCACAGGGTTTACAGAAGCGAAATTGCTCGTAGGTGTTTCAGGTAAAGTCTTAATTTGTCAGCTTTTAAATTCTATCCTAGGCATAGAACCTACATCTAAAAGGCTGTTGAAGGAGAATATTGCATATGTTCAGTTATTAATGTTCGTATTTCTCCTGTAACTAGTGAATAACGCATTACTCTCCGACCTTCTTATTCAGAGGCGCAATATTTCTTGCTTGAGCGGCTAAACTTCGCCTTTCGTGTGGTAGATATGCTTGTGCACTTTCAGGCGTTCTCTGGTGAAGTCATCTGATAAATGTTAGGACATTTTGCTGAGAAACACCATCTCCTGTAGGCTATGTACGTTTGTTCATAAGTATAAATTATACAATATTTGACTGAACCAATTTTTTTTTGCCGCTGACTTGCTTCTTGTACGTCATCAGCGATATCATTAGGTACTGACACACAACTTTAGTACAGCAACAGGAACTGGCAGAGGTGTCAGCCATGGCATTTGTTAAGGAACCATAGAAGCTTTCGCCTGAAACGATTTCGGTAAACCATGGAAAACCATAATAAAGATGGTCGGGGAAGGAAATCTAACCCGAGTCCTTCCGAACGCAAGTCAAATGTCTTACCGCTGCACCACCTCGCTCGGCAGCATGATCAGTAATTTCTAATTGAAATATCAGTAAAGATATTCTTAGTCACGTAAATGAAATAACGCACCGTATAACTTAAAACAACTGAAGTTCTTCAGGATACCTTTGTGAAAACACATATAATTTCGAATGTCTTTTTTTAACTATCCAAGCGTGGTAAAACATTATATAATTTTAATTTAGTTGTTTTCGGTTTTGAACTCAAGGAAAATTCGTATTAATACAATTATCCACATAACATTGTAATTTACTTAGATTTTATTATTTTATTTTATTCACGCGCAATATTTACATTAAAATTAAGACTATATACGCTCACACGCAAATATGTCGTTATTACACTTTGTTGACGATAAATGACAAAACTTCTTTTTCACAGAACCTTGAGCAGTGTTTCGTGAATATTTTAAAATTAAAGGATTATATTTTTTCCAGTGCCCTGGGCAAATAAATAACCATTATACATTATATAACTACCTACATATAACTAAGTGTAAATACGATATGCATAACAACAGATGCTTTCATACAGGTCATCAAGAAATTCGCGTGCGGCTTCACCTGGGTTTATATCAGATTCGAACACAGGTAGGTTTTGATGAACAAGAGCATTTATGGTATTTTAACGAAATCACAAGTTAAGGCCTTGTTACGGAGTTTTGCAGTGATTTCGAAAATATTTTTTTTACTGTTACCTAATACTCATATTAAAATTTCGCTGTACAGTTTTGACACTTATATGTTATAATTGGTAGCTGAATTTTTTTGTAGAACTATACTGAACGTTTTTTTTTTATTTCATTGCCCAAATTACCACGTTTTTCGTCATGAAAATAAGCAAAAATGAAGGAAATTTTTTTTTGCTGGCGAATTTTAAAAAGCGCGGCAACAGTATTGTGCATCGTGTGATTGCACATTGACTCAAATTTTTTCAAATCTTTTGGTTAAAAAATATTTGAGTTATTGGCACCAGTCTGAAAAAAACTCGGGAACAAGCCCTTAATTTACTGTCACTTGAACGCTAGGTACAAATACAGAGATATTGGCATTGTGTATGCCTATTTTATTTATACCAACAAAAAGCCAAATATTTCACAATAATTACTTATACTAAACAAAAATTAACAATGCCTTCGTCCATGTCGTAATTATGTTCATCCTCGGCTACTGACGTCATTCGTACAGAATGTGCACATTCATGATTTTTTTGTAGTACTTGCTGATGGACCCATACAACGTAATGTTTAGTTCTCTTGAAAACATTGTTATATACTGGTTCTATATTCTGGTAACTTAATTTAACAAGCCCTAATTAATTCATTTCAAGAAATCCAAAATGCAAATAGCACAGCTAACATTCTCTTAATAATAAATGCTTTATAGAGGACTATCAATTTAATTTTGACGCCAATTAGTAATTACATATATAGCACACTTTACAAGTATTTAAAAATTGTTGTGTTCGAATTTTCTATATTTGGACAAGTGTGTTCATCAATTTCTGTTTAGGTTTAAAATGTACTGCTGTTGCTTTTTATAAGTAAAAACTGGGCAATATTACGCTATAAAATAAACATAAAAACATTACATAAAGATAAAGTTTCATCCATTTTTATCAAAATATTAGATATTATTTGATTCACTTACCCGTGCTGATGTGATATACATATATCTTATATAATCGATACGAACACAATCATTACCAGAACTAGGAATAACAAAACTTTGTATTAAATTTTACAAAAATTTCCTAAAAAACGGTTGTCCTAGTTTACTTAAAACAACGCACAACTCCTACGGAATCTCCGCATCATACTGCATTTCAATTCCTTACGAACTATGTAATAAACAATGTTTCTTGTTTTTAAAAAGATTTTATGTTGGCAAATAGATGTCCTTAAAACGTGCCATTTTTCTACATTTGAAATATAATTTTATTTTATAAATATTAATTTAGTTTTCTTATGCACGGATTTTTTTAATTTTATAGATAAACCTTTACATATTACACTATTTACTTTCGGAAAATTACAACAGACAAAATAAGCAGTACATAGTATCAAAAAAAAATTTTCTTAAAAAGTGTATTGCATTAATTTGTTCAATAAATTTTCCAATGCTTATTATTTGAAATATCTTAACAGTTTAAACATGTTGTCATTGAATTCCAAGACAGGTTCCCCTGCTTTATAAGCAATTAACAGTTACCACCAAAATACAAGTTTCTAATATAGTAGGTAGTGATATGAAAATAGATATTTCTGTTTCTGATAATTACCTTCCGAAATGTGAATTAAAGAGATATTTTTTAGTAAATTACATACTGCATTTTACCAAGTTATCCTGCCTCGAAATGTGTATTAAAGAATGAAAACAAGTCTGTCAGTTATTGCTACACGTTTAGTTAATTCATGCTTCCTTATCCGTTAGATAACTATGGGAATGCCTGAAACCACCCCTCTTTCGAAAACGTGTACCCCCATCCGTCCGGAAGAAGAGCCCACAAACGACCCTGCGAGCGTACTTCCGGTGGACAGACCGCAACCCAGACTCGGTTCTGACCACCTCTCCCTCCCCTCCCCTTGACAACAATCACCCGCCACACTGCTCGTCACCCTTCACCATAATACGAGCGGAAAAAGAAAAAAACAACTTCAGCTATTTCTCGTCCAGAGCGCATGAATTATTTCACGCCCAGCGGCGAGGAAAATTCTGCCATTGCAGATGAACGAAAATTGTTAAACATACCCAATAAATTGCCGACTCGCGTGTAAAACTGTGGTGCATTATTCAAGATTCGCGTGTTGGCATATACAGTATGTCCAGAAACAAACTAATAATAAGCACAGATCGCTAATCTTGAGCTAATTTGAAGACGAAAATGTGACATTTTTATTTGCACAATTTGGCAACGCTGCATGGAGACACCTCTTGCGCTCCACGTCCAGGTATTATTTATGTTACGCTAAGTAAACGCAAAATCATGTTTGGACTGTTCGGGATTTTAACCTACATCCATTATATGCAGATCATAACAGTGGCAGTAAGATAAGTAAGATATCTGTGGAGCGAAGGATTGGACTAACTGCAGTGCTACGTTGCCAGGTCGTGCATGTCAATAAACATTTTGCCACTAGCATTTTCGTCTCCAATTAGTCCTGGGATTCGCATGGTGTGCTCATTATGCGTTTTGCGTTTCTTTCTGGACACCCTGTAAACACGTGACCTTCATAAATATTTTAATGTCCTTTCAAAGGAGTATGTTAATTATATATAAATATATATAGAGAAAGAATGGCATATACAGTCAACCGCACATATGTTTGTGTACGGTAAACCTACGCTACTTGGTGATACAAACGTTTCCAACACCCGTATCACCGAAATGTTAAACGTAGGACTAATTGTGGTGATAATTTATGTTATATATTGCATGCGTATTGTTCTAGTTCCTGCAAGATAAATTACTTTATCCTAAGGAAATAAAGTTTTTATCATCCAAAACTCTGATGGCGGAAATGTGCCTTATCAAGCTGTAAAGTACGTTACGATATATCGTTGGTTTACCCTAAGGGGGAACTAATATATATATATATATATATATATATATATATATATATATATATATATATATATATATAATACAACAATACATGTGTTGACCAAACAATATACAAAATGCGATACATATTTTTTTTTCCTTGGTCTAACAAATTATATGTTAAACTGCACTTAACCTCCTTGTTAGGATAAATAAATCTGTCATGCGACCATATATTTAGTTTATTAAAGTTTTATACATTTTTTGGCGTGACTGAAACGTATGTTTGACTGTCTGAGAACATTTTATCTTTCGGAGCTAAACTAATTAAATTATTAGAAACGATCTCCGACAGCTAGCACGAAAGAATTCGTTCTCTTTTGTCAATTGTGTTCAGTACTATATCTAAAATATGTCTTATGACAAACTGAGTTTAAAATGTGTAGATATGTCTAGTATCGTGAGAGCTTCAGATGAACAGTTACGGTATTATAACTGCGCTATATAAAATAGCATAACATTTAAGCAACTTCAAGCTCTAACTGCATTGATGCATACTTAGGACTATTTCGCACCTTAATTTTGAAATTTTGTCCATACAAATAAAGTAAAGCGACCATAAACCGTGATAAACTTTAATATCGTGAAAAACTAGGTTGCGGAATTCACAAAATTAGGAACGCTGTGCACATTCACTAGATTACCAACAGAAAGGAGACATGTGTATTTTCAGCGATAAGTGACCAATGTGTCTTGACATCATTTTAAATGTTTAACATATTTCTGGTACTGAAGTTTGAAGCCTTAGTATCGCGAATTATGGTATATTTACCCTATAGTTTTCGTGTTATTTTGTAAAAAGATAAAAAATTGTATCTGTAAAGAGGGACAGTCTTTCAATTTATGCTATTTTTTAAACCGTAATTCGACAATGTTAAAATAATCTAAATAACACTTTACAGTAGGTTGACCATGATGCAATGTCAAGAATATGTAGTTTCATATATGAGAAGTCCAGTTCCAAAACTCTCCTTGGCCATCACCAAGGAAAAATTAGTTCTGAACATATTTGTGGAGCTTTTAAATATGCACTAAAATTTACGTGATGATAGTTTCCTAAACTCGCCTTATTCAATAACAGAGACACTTTGGAAATTTGCTTTGACCATGTCACAAATGGGCTCGCAAATCAGTTTTTCGCGATTTGCTCAATTTCAGTGAAATTGGACATGGGGAATTTTGGAACTGGACTACTCATATTATGCTCGAACGTGTACATGTGAGAATAGGCACAGATATTTATGTTTAATTTTTCTGGACACACTATGTGAACGTATAAAAATCACTAAACAATTAATTTTTATTTGAGTTTACTTGGCATAGTACTAGTAGGAACATTATTCTTGCAATGAGGGCAAATGATTTTACTAACCATTTAGAACATACGGCACAGCGGTGCACTCTTTATTTTCTGCTGAATGGCAGACATAGACCTGCAGTGGCTTATGACCACAATTTATTTACAAAATTAATATTTACAGTTCCTTGATTATTCGCGGTTGGGCTGTTTGGAAGTTGAAAGGAATTAATTCTGATATATGTATAAAGGGATTGCTGTTGCGTAATGGTCAGACCAGTCTTATTTCCCGAAGTTAACAGATGGGCCATGTCCAAGTTTTATATGTTAAAAACATGATGGCTGGAGTGTTTCCTCAGATTACTTTTGTTAATTTAATTTAACAATACGCTATTGGTTAATACTTATTTAATTTAATCGTTTTTGGACAAAACTATTTTCTGCTTTGAGAATAGGAGAATATTACAACTGCAAAAATAGAAATGTACGAAAGAATTGTTTGATGATACCATCGCGTTTGTTATAAAAACACTTCGTAGTTCACTAGGTTCAATGTAATTAAGAAAGACCCTAATAAATTCTCTTACAACGTGGGTCACCGAAATGAACAAAAATGCCACTGGTTACATGTATGCCTATATGAGGAAGCACGTACGCCTAATATAATTTAAAATGTATGTGTTTATCCTCGCTAACTCCAGGGCTTTAGAGTAGGCATGACGTTAGTTTCTAATGCTTTTGCGATAATTATATTATTAAAGTTAAACGAGAGCAGATTTCAAAAATCTGTCTGGCAGTTTTGTTTAAAACTGTTTTTGTTAGGAACGCTATTTTTTTCTTAGCAAGAAATAATATAGTTTCGACGAAAAATTCATTTAGCTAGAATTTCGTTAATTACTTGATCAGCTTAAACCATAGCATTTATTGCCTTGAGAAAATCAGTCAACATAGAGAATACGATTTCATACAAAACTGCTAGACAGATATTTGATACCTACTGTCGTTTAGACGTAAAAAATTAATATCGCTAGAGAGCGTGATGGCCTACGGGTGCGGTCTACCGCAATTTTCATCCACATTATTTTATTTTGTATTTGTACCTCGTATTTTTTTTCTTATTTTAGATACAAAATGTGACTAAATTTGGCTCTAATGAAATTTTTTTATCTGTCACAGTTTTCGCGTAATGGCTTGTAAAAGTCATATTTTGCATGTTTCCGTTTTCACGACTACACTAAAACCAACTGATATACCAAACTCAAAAAATCACAGTGGATAAAACCATTGCAGGCTACAATGGCATGCTCATAAAATTAAAGAATAAAAATTATTTATATTTTTTAAAAAATATATTGCATTTTTTAAATTTTTATTTTCAGTTTCAGAATTTTTTTAAAATTCAAATAATTTTTATTATTTAATTTTGTGAGAATGTGATTGTAGCCTGCAATGTCTTCATCCACTGTGATTTTTTTCAGTCTTGTATATCAATTGGTTTTAGCGTGGTCGTTAAAACGGAAACAGCAAAATACGATTTTAACAAGCCATTACACGAAAACTATGAGAGATAAAAAAAATTTCGTAAGAGCAAAATTTAGTCACATTTTGTGTCTAAAAAAAGAAAAAAATATCTGGTACAAATACAAAATAAAATAGTGATGATGAAAATTGCGGTATACCGCGCCCTTAAAGAGGCCGTGTCAGTGTTCCAGGCGCATGTATGCAACCCGCATTAACTCCATATAAATCAAGGCTAATTTCACGTACTCTATAGCAATAACAGTATTACACATATCAACATTATCTTCACGTTTTATAATAAACAGAGTCGTTCTTATTTTTGCTGCGTTTGTCGAAGTCAAGTACAATTAATGGTTGCTACAAATTTTACGAAACGCCTATTTAGTATCACGTTGCTAACGTAACCGCTTGTTATGCTTCATTTTGCAGAACGCAGCTCTATTAATAACGGCTGTGTCTTTGATAAAACCTGAAGATAACGTTCATATTTGTAATACTGTTATTGCTGTAGAGTACGTAAAATTAGCCTTGATTTATAAGGAGTCAATGCAGGTTGCATACATGCGCCTGAAACACTGACACATCATCTTAGGGCGGCCGCCTACCCCACGCTTCAAAAGCGTTGCAGTGTGTTCGTAAAAATGGTTTTTTTCTACGAAAATATTCCACGCGTGCCCACTGTGCCAACGTACGAAAAGAAAATAAACTTAACACAATGTCGGAACCTCATTGTTAAGACGCCACGTTGATAAAAACACTGTTTCTAAGCCCGCCAACATGGCTAAAATCAGCCTTTTCTACCTTTTGTTCTTCAAAATTTACTAACCGGATGTATGTGAAACTCAGATTGCGACCTGCACTGAACTTAGTTTCAGACTTTCCGCCAATAAAAGTATATGGTCATCGCTTAATGTCCCATAGTAAAAACCGTTCGGCGGGAGCCTTGCGCGCTAGCTCAGCAGGCTCGTTGAGGCAACGCGGCATTTGATGCGCGCTTCAAGGTCGACCTTACTGCTCCTTCGTTTTTGAGCCTCTCACGCGCGGGTAGGCGGCGCCCTTAAGGTGACTGCCTGGGTTAATGTGTTTAACGCGTTCGAGGACTATAAGTGAGGAAGCAGTATGGAAGGCACAGCACGGGCATTATGTCTCGCCCTAGCATCTGGGTACAAATCACTGAACTGCCGTGCAGTCTTCTAGCAGACAACTCGCGTCTATGAGACATTGAGTGGCGGATCTTTACATTTAATGACATAATATTGTGTACATAAGTGTACTTTACAAGGCTATTCCTTTCAGAGGCTCCTGCCCCAAATTTTCTCATACATAAAAAGGATCACAAGAACACCTATGTTCGCCATTTTTGGCAGCAGAAAATTAACATTAGAGATTCATGGTGACCTGAAATGCGTACCTTCATAAGTGTGTAACGTTAACTCAACGGGATTCCAAATATGCTATAACTTACGCACGCTGACTATATTCCGAACAATATTGTAACGGCCGACGCTCTGTAGACAGCTTGGTTCACTGAGAAACAAAAATATTGTAAACTCAAGCAAAATATCGTTTAAACAACCAAATGGTATATTTCAATACTTGCAAACAAATTATTGTTTGTTACCAAACTATTTCATTGAAATATGTTTGTTTTTACCAAATGACGTGATTAATGACGCCATACAGATATTGTTAAATCAAACGTACATTTGTTTGAGCAACCATTTAAATATACAATATTTAATTTATTTTGCTTGCTCTGATCTTGAAAGCAGGAGTTGTTTGCACAGCAACTTTTATTTATACAAATAAATTTACGTGTAAATATATATTAACAAATAGGGATGCACACGGATTCGACCCTACATTAATTAGATTACCGACCACGCACATTACCCCTAGACCCCTACAACTTACTAACGTGTATTTTAATTTACATACTTACACACCTGTGACATGTAATTCCGATAAACTCGAGATTCAATTAGACCCGTGCGCACTCGGCAAAATGTTTTTAACCGTTATAGTTGTCTTCAGTCATTTAATCTAACGTAAGTATGTAAAAGAACACACAAAATTAAGGCTCTACAAGTGTAATAAATACCTATACTTAAAAATAGGTGTGACAAGTTTCCTAAACCGCCCTGTGCGTAACAAGTAACACGTACGTAATAAATAACTGCCATTACAAGAACGACTTTCCGAACGGACATATTTCGTCGTTTCCATACAAATCGTTTGTTTGTTTTAATTTCTGCCGCGGTTAAATTTACCGAATCTTTATAGTTTGTTATAAATACGGTTGATTTAAATAAATATGCTAGTAAAAGGAAATAAATAAAAATAGTATAATTAAACTAGCGTTCGAATTTTTTAACAGGAATAAATGTTTTGGGTAAAATCAAATTCGCGTTTTGTTAAGGATAACATCTAATAAAAAATTAGTATAACGAACCAAGTATAAGTAAGTTTTAAATAAATTATGTCAACAAAAGTTTACTGTCGAAGTAGATAAATACCAAAAATTTATATCAACCGTATTAATTTTTTTGTCGCAACAATACATTTTTGTCAGTGTGGCTAGGGAAAAGTCATGTCTTCAAAGTCTTATTTATTTGTAAGCTTTGTGGACTTTGCATGTGGGTCTTACTTATGTCTTTTCAATATTATTACACTGAGCAAGGTGAGATAGTGGTAACATGTTGGATTCATATTCGGGAGGACCTGGGTTCAAATCGCGGCTCCGGTCATCCTGATTTCAGTTTTCCATGATCTCCTGAATCAGTTCAGGCGAATGCTGCAATGGTTCCTTTAAAAAAGGCCATGGCTGACTTCCTTCCCAACTCCTGTCATTGTAGTAGGTTGACTCTCATCGTCTTTAATGACCTCGCTGTTGACGAGACGCAAAGCCCACTAACCTAACCTCCATTACTGACTTAACTTAAGTTAATTCCCAGTGGCCTGGCACGGAAACGTATGATGATCACGAGGCGAAGATATCGGTTTGAATATTCTTATCATTACTTACATAAAGGCATTGATACGATTAGAGTTAAAACAATACGTTTCTTGTCATTAAAATGACAGTCATGATTTGCCTTAAAGGCTTGAGCCCGAGTTTCTCGGCTTTCGAGATAATTATTTTTTAAAATGCATACGAGAGTCGATTTCGTAAAATCGCTTCGTAACTTTTTTGCAAATTGGTTTTACTATGTAATGTAATTTTTCGAGACAAACTGTATGATGAGTAGATCTAATTTATAAATTAAAAGGAAATTCCGTTAATCAACCAATTAGCAACTGTTTTGCAGTCATCTGACTTGACAAAATTAGAGTATGGACAGTTTAAATCAGCCATAACGAAGTTACGAAGCGATTTTACGATGTTGGCTCCCATTTATGTTTTAAAACAATAATTGTCGTTAAATGCGAAGAATCTCAGGCCCATGCCCTTAAGTACCTAGCGTGAAAGGTTTAATGCCAAAATGCAATCATACATTTGAACTTCATAACAGCAAGTTTTGGACTCTTTTCTCCAGTCGCATCAAGGACGGCCCAGTAGGCTTGATGCCAGACATATATTATTTTAAGTATCTATTCACGGAAGTCCTCGCATCCTGGGGCTGAAATGGGTTTTCACGTCCGTTTGCCGTTTAGTTCTTTAGCTGCGTGGCAGTTTGATAAGTCTCTGGCGAAATTTACGCAGCAAAAGAAAAATATTTAAGGATTTAGACTCTATTACCTAACAAAGCAAGAAATTTTCATTTCTTACAGATTATTTTGTCGGAACATTATCGAGGTTCGCTTGTAGACTGTGCCGCTAAACCAAAGTATAATTATATATTTTTTGCGTTCGATTACGGTAATCTCCTAAAAATCTAGAATATAATTACCGCTATTAACAAATTCGAGCATTTCGGAACCTATAATCTTGGCATAATTTTGCAAAGCAACAAAAAATGGTAACGTTTTCTAGTAAAAAATTCACTCGGATGTTAATCGCCAAATTTCTTAAACAACAACATTCATACATTCATATTAATACACCCTGCTGCAGAAAACATACGACTTTTCGTCATACCGATACCACATTTGTTATCATGCTTCATAACTCCGGGATGGTTTATTCTTGGAAGACAATATACCCGTGCTTATCATGACGGGGTAGAAGCTGATAGATAACATGTCACCAATGATATCATCTATAACATTGTCACTGAATGGCTACTGACGACAATGGTCAGATATAGCATCCCTAATATAATTTGACCATCCGTGGCTGTTGTGCAAATTTATTGAGTCATTCTACCCTAAGGAGTCATCTACAGAAAATAAATCTATTGCCATATTTGGTGTAGGAACCGTTCTAAATACTGAATTCGTTTCGGGAATTCAGCTGTGCTTTCTCTGCAAATTGAATGGATGCAGCATATTATCGTGTAATTTATGCACAACGGTACGATGACAAGCGTTAAGATAGTTCGTTAAGTGCGCATACAGACAATGGGATTAATTTTAAAAATTTGTTATTGGAAACGTACATTTCTAACATGGTGCTAATACACAACATTCAGTCTCCGCAACCCACGTGGTCACTCGCAATGAACTATTATTGAAGTGAAGTAAAGGGAGTGTGATTATGCTATCTACCTTCTTAGTGGCCATTTCTCTTTGTACAAGAGCTTGCCTGCTTGTACAGTGGCCCACACTTCGCCGTACGTGATGAATGTCTGAAAAGTTAGGACTTTGATAAACCTTTCGTAACGGTCATGACTACTACAGTAATCGTCACTAGTGTGATCTGAACATATCATTGCTCGGTGCTGTTATGTTTATTCTACTACAAGTTGGAGAATAAATCCTGTTTGGCAGAGGAAAATATTCAGGCGTTAGTTGCTTTGCTGCTGCTAAAATATCTGATAAATTACGAAATAATAGTAAAATAAAAATTTACTTGGCTTAGCTCAGACATAAGTAATTTAATTTATGTTTAAATTGTGAAAAGAACCATTTACGGCTTTTAAATAATCAACTTAATTTAACTCTATATTCATGGAAGCTCTGTAATTTATCAGTCCTCCTTACAGACGTCAGGGCTACATGCGGCAGAAATTAGCCCTACGAAACATTCTAACTTGTAGTAGAATTAACCTTAGTACTGTTAAATACCACATTTAAACATCAAAACTGGATTCTTTTTACTCTCCCTGCACTCGGAAGGGTCTGGGTTCGATTCCCAGCTCCGGCCATTCTGATTTTGGTTTTCCAGGATTTCTTGAAATCAGTCCAGGCGAATGGTGGTATGGTCCCTTCAATAATCCCTGCGTTACTCTTTCTCCCGTTTACCTTTAGCAAGGCCTTGTGCTGTCCGAGGGCACTTTCAACGAATAAATAAATATGAAGCAATGTTGTTCATTAGAGAGGTTCCAGACTGTTGCATTTTTATACAGGAATTGGGCATTACACTCAATTACTTACTGCATTACATTTTTGGTTGATTTACACGCCTGCATTCATTTAAAAATCACTTTGGTTACGAAATTATATGTAATCCAAATCTGTGATTCTAGTCCAAGAGAACGTGGTCTTCGAACTCTTCTATATACCTATCCAGGTCAATATATGTATCTGATCTTAAGCAATTCCTAAAATATATTTATTTATAATATTTTTTTAATTAATTTACCGAAATATTGTCATTATCGATATCGTACTTCAGTATTTTTTTTATGAATTTCCCTATAGACGGTGTCCCTGAGGATCACTGTACCAAAACAGGAAAGTAATTAGTAACTTAGTAAGAGGCCACTCTTGTCAGAGAACGGGTGGCTAGAGAAGCACTTGTTAAACGTCAGTCATTCTCTTAAAATATGTTATAACGTCCTGCAGGCTGACAAGGTTACATGCATCTATAATTTTCCTGTCAAGAAATTAATTGTCGTATGTTTGTACGTGTGATGGTAAAATAAAACTGGTAGACATACGTAGGTTGCAGTACGTTGTTGACTGCTATTGTTACTCTTACAAACACGTCAATAAAATTAACAACCCAATATGACGGCCTTCCCTTGATTACAGGCACTGAAGCAAATATACTTGCGAAAATCTCAAGAGAAGTTTTAACCGCGTTCTACAGGAATAACGCTGTTCTCCGCTGACGTAAATACGCACGTCTATTACGGACATATTTCCGGCTGAATTTTTATTAGTTTCTAATCTGAAATAGTACCTCACAAATGTACCCTAACGATGACGGTTTCTTTAATACAGAGAGTGCCCTAATGTACAAATTTACTGAAATCGATAGTATACAATGCAATGAGTGGAATTAAATTAGCCAAGAAAATTTAAATTTTTGTGTCGTCTTTACCACACACCGCATATTAAAATAGTTTCAGAATTTCATAATACCTATTCAGTGCGTATTGGTGGTTTATTAATTCAAATTTACAAGGAAAAATGTATTTCATCATCAGTTAAAAAATGCAACTATTAATGAAATTAATTCAAATATTGGTATTTGATTGACGAAAACATCGTGATTCTGGCTTATGTTTAATTGCTTGTAACATGAACTTTTGACAGCTCTCATTCGCCAGAATTTAAATATTACTGAAACTATTTTTAATATTTTCTGTGTGTGGTAACAATTATAAGGCTAGATTTCTCTGGCAGAGTAATTGAACACACTGCAGTGTATGTTCAGGACTTCAACAAAATTTGAATTTTGAGACGCTATATCATTTAAACGGTCACCATTTGGTTGTATTGTATGGGATGTAGTGTGATTCCGTGAACGTTTTAGTGGCTTACAGGTAAAAGTTTACCCTTTAGTTTGCGATTGTTGGCGTCGAGAGTATCAAAATCAGCGCTAGTAGTTACATGAAAGATCTGTGTTTCAAGCAATTTGAACTAATGCTTGTAAAAGTATTAAGTTAAAGTATTACGTGAAAATATACGAATAATGTATTTATTTATATTTATATTACTGCTAAACTCTTCGAAAATTATTGAACCGATAACACACAGAGGCCCTGAATTTACGCAAAATGATTTCTGCATCAACTTGTTTCAATGACTTAGTGTACTTCTGCAGTTATGTTACATAGTCAGTGATTGGATGTTTCAGATCTTGCACGCCTTGGGGTTCTACCGGAAAATCACAGACGTGTGGAATCCCAGTAACCGTATTCTTATTTGCACAGACGAATAAGCGACGTCACTGTAATAAGACACGCTGCCAATAATCACGGATTAGATCTTGCAGATTTTGACGGAAGTGAATTAAACCAGCTGATGCAGAATACTTTCGCGTAAATTCAGGGTAACTAATAATATATACAGTTTAAAGACATGTTTTCTTTATGAAAAAATCATGCAATAGTTCAACTCAATCTGAAATTCCCTATCCAGCAAAAAATTATTGTTGTGTGTAATTTACGTATTTTAAAGTGCGTGATTATAGGCTATAATTTTTTCTACGTGCATGTAGGTATACTGTGTTTTAATTTACTTCTAAAAATGTTATAAGCACATTATCTGTCCATGTTACATGTCTGTATTACACCTCAGCTTATTTCAGTCAGATGTAACATCTTCACATTGTGTAAATTACATAAGCGTGTGTATATGTATGTAAAATGTTATGAATCATTCAGTTGTTTATAAATAATTCGTCGGCGGGACCCAAGGAACAAACACTTGGGCTATATTTGAATCATGTCTATCTACCTTATACTGCAGTGTAGACTGGAGAAAGATTTCATTGTTTGAATAGGTGTGTTTGTGTTGTATATTGTTACAAATGAAATATGTATGTAATCTTTGTAAGCATTTTATTATAACTTTAGTATAACGGTTGGTTATATAACGTAAGTATTTACTTTTAATTGGATTCTCAAAATATATGTGCACAATCGGTTTAACCTTTATAATATTATTTTATATAATATGTATAGTTAATCATAAATAATTCAACTGCAAGTCTTCGAAACTCATCCATGACATATTTTCCCTGGTAGCAACTGACATAAATCGAGATAAAGAACTCATGCATATCGGCGCCCATTAAAATAATGAAGGACTTTTTTTTTTTGCCTTCTTCATAAACTATTGGGGAATATCTCGCTCCTTCTCGCACTTTTTGTCAGTCTCTCTCTCTCTGTCGATCTGTCTCAACCGGTGTGCAGGGATGCAGAACTCACTCGCCGTCGGCGAGCTAGCAATAACTTTGCGAGCAACTCGTTAGTAACAGCTCGCTCCGACCCCAGAGTTGCGGTAGCCGTTCGACAAATGTTCGTCGTAGAGGAGGCAGTGAGAGGTATGAGGGGGTGTAGGGGGGAGATGTTTCCAGCTTTAGCGCGATAACTTCGTGTACGTGTGACTAAACGCTTGTAATCCGCGAACAACGGCACACCCTCCCCCTCCCCTACACTCTGAACGTACGAGCGCAAAACCCCCTGGCACACTCGCTTCGCCATATTTGTAATCACTTCTCTGGCCTCACACGCCCTTTGCCATAACGTATGGTGCGAGGGCAAAGGTCGCCCACACGTTAGGACCAGCAGCGGATACCAGCAGTTCGACTCGGCCACTGCAGAATCACTGGATAAAGCAAAAACTGCGTTACGCAGCTGTAGGAGAACAAATATCACGGGTATAGCAAGAAATACACTACATTCAGTTCCACGATTTTATGACGAAAAGACTTTTGTACCATTTAGTTTTCAATTATCTATGTGCACATCTGCAGCTTTACTACATTTTAAGTGATTGGATGCTATATCCCCAATTATTTTGTGGTTCTACTGGCAAATCACAGACAGGTGGTGACAAATTAACAATAGTCTGATTGGTGCACCCAAATGAATGACGTGTCTGGACGACCACGAAGCTTGAGTTGCCGATGTGCATGAAAAGCGTTCAAATAAAATTGTGCAGCAAACATTTCGGAACAAATAAACGCTCTATATACTTGTTCTTCACCTCAATTTTCTACGTCTTTCATTTATTGTTATATTTGTACCAGGTATTTGTTTCTTATTTTAGACATCAATTGTGATTAAATCTTCCTGTTAGGAAATTTTTGTATCTCCCATATTTTTTTCGTAATGAGTCGTAAACCTCAAAATTAGCAATTTACGGTTTTATGTACGCCACTAAAACCAACTGACATACCAAACCGAAAAAAATCACAGTGTATGACAATTTTGTGGACTGTTATTTGACACATATAAAAACGAAACATATATATTTTTGTATTTTTTAATTAAATAATGTTGAAATTTTTTAATATCTTTTCAAAATTCTGATTTTTATTAAGTGCAAAAATTTTTAATTTTTTTGGTTTTTATGTATGTGAAATCATAGCCTGCAAAATTGTTATACACTGTGAATTTTTTCGGTTTGGTATGTCAGTTGGTTTTAGTGGCGTACATAAAACCGTAAAATTGCAAATTTTGATGTTTACGACTCACGCAAAAACTATGAGAGAAACGGAAATTTTTCCTAAGAGGAAGATTTAATCACAATTTATGTCTAAAATAAGGAAATAATAACTGGTACAAATATAAAAATAAAAGAAAGACGTTGAAATCTGAGGTGAACCGCGCCTTTAAGACACAAACTTGCCTGATACGTGACGTTAAGCCAATTTTAGAGCAGCGGTAACACTGCCAATAAAACGTGTTTACAACAAAGTTATTAGCAATGTTATATAAATGCTTGAAAATTGTTGACAACATCATGTTATTAACACTGCTGCCAACATTCTGTTAATACCTTTGTTAATATGTAACTTACAAAAAATTTTAATAACGTTTTTACCAACATTTTGTCAAAAACATTTGCTAGCTATAAAAGTTGAGAATTTTGTAATCACGTTTATAAATTTGTTACCAACACTGTTGATAACATTATTTTCCCGACCCATTCTACGTCGGTCTAGGATGTTGGTAACAAATGTTACTAGCAATGTTGTCAGCGATTTTGTAGGCATTTTTGTCATCAACATTGCTATTAACATATTTTCACCATTCTTACAACTTTGTTAGCAACATTGGTGTTTTCCATAGATTAGAGAAACATACAGGTGGAGCATAAGGTATAGTCTATGGCGGGGGTATGAAGCCTTTAGAGGGAAGGGGGAGGACACCATCCGCCATATTGGAACATGAAAAATGTTATTTATTACTGTAGTAAGAGTGTAATGCGACTGTGGGTTGGCTAACCATAACTAAGGTTAATTATACTACAGGTTAGAAATAAAATACGTTTTCTTATGGTAGAGCTTGACACAGGGAAAATTTCTGCCAATAGTTTCTCATCAATCGCTAAGAGACGAGATAAATACAAAACCGTAGTCAAATTAAATTTTAATGTACTTAGAAATTATGTAAGTCATTTAATTTAATTTTAAAGTGAAAACAAACCAATTTCACATTTCAAATTGTCACCTTAATGTAACTTAAAATTCAGGAAAGCTCTGTGATTGGTCAGTTTGCTGCACTACCGATACCAGCGCTCAAGTGGCAGAAATTTTTCCTGTACCAAACTTATAACAATGATCTTTCTAACCTGTAGTAGAATTAACCTTACCATAACCTCGTTTCTCAATACATATACAGGAACAGCTGATTGCACTTCGCCATATACCAACCTGAATAAGCAAAGTCAGCTTGGCTTCAGTATCGGCTGCTAATGCTCCAGCTGTACTCTTATCTTATCTCTGGTGTTTTCAGCAATGTTAATAGCACATTTGCTATCACCATTGCTATAAAACAGTGTACCATAGCTAGAACCCACGATTTTTGGTGAAAAGAATTCTGCAACACTCCTCACTTGCATATCTGTAGCTTTGCTTTATGGTTACTGGCCGAATGTAGGCGCGGCTCATTTGATTGTGCCAACAGGAATACGGTTACTGCGACACCACACGTCTGTGATTTATGGGTAGAACACTAGATGCTGAGATTTAACAACAGCCAATCACTGCACATGAAGCAGGGCTGCATATGTGCACATAAGGCATTGAAACAAACTGTTGCAGAATTATTTTCACCAAAAATCGTGGGCTCTAACCATATCTTAGAAATTGGAGGCATAATTTTGTAATTAACGTTTTTACTGTTATTTTATCGGTGTAATCTGGGGTTTAGAAATCGTAGTGTCTGTAAAACTGGCAATACTCCTTCATGTATACCGGGAAAAAACATTTTTGCTATGATATAATTTAAATATGTTCTATATTTTACTCTATTCACTCTCGAGAACAACCCTATGCGATATTCGTCCTATGCGCGCATCGACTGATGTGGCCCAATGACGAGACACAGGACTCGTATTCCACAGGACCTTGATTCGATTCCCCGTTTGGACTATTCCTGATTTTAGTTTTCCACGGTTTTCTGTTATCGCGGCAGGCCAATGCTATAATGACACAAAATATAGGCCATGTCTGATTGCTGTCCCAGTTTATGACATTATTTAAATTTTTCAGCGTATCTAGTGACATCTCTGTGACCAAGGCACAAATCCCTGTTACTCTATACATTCTTCATATGCGTCACACACACGTATCGTCCTAACTCATAGTTTTACGCCGGTAAATTGCGTGACGCTATCTTACAGCAGACCGGACACCAAGTTACTGAATGTTCCTCTGGACTTCTGCTTTTCGCCGGTAGTATGAAATTCAATAACCTGCATGCTAGAATCAACTATGCTACTGCAGTGAAGGCATTGACGGGGCTTGAGTATGCATAGGACAATGGATTCTAGCATGTGGGTAATTGAATTAGCAAAATTTACCTTGCCCTAATCGCTAACGTGCATCAGCTCTGCTTAATGCTCACTAATTGGTAGGGAAGGAACACTTCGCTAGTTCAACGACACGCTTGTTAGAATCCATTTTCTTGTTTACACACAAGCCCCGACTCTTAGTCCATTACCTGCTACTCACTGGACCAACACACATTGAACTAATAGACGAAGCTTGAGTATGCATAGTACTGTAGATTATAACACGTCGGCCATTGAACTCACGAATTATTCCTTTCCTTACCTATTATATTTTTTAACTCTCACTTGTCTTAGGTCTCTACTGGCAAACCACAGACGTATGGCGTCAAAAAATGTATTCTGACTGGTGCAGTCAAACGAAAGGCATGTCTGCAGGACACGCTGCCAACAGAAATGAAGCAGAGCTGTCAGTTTGCATGTTAGACAACAATTTGCTAGCAACAACAATTTGCTGGTTCTATATATTTGTAAACTCGTAAATTAGTTTCTTACATATTTGTTTTTTCCATTCTTTTTCCACTTTTTTTAGTTCGCAACTATATTCTGTATGATGCCTCACTTAAGATTTCTTGCACCTTTACCGCCGCAAATTTATGTTTGATGCAACGGCAATCTAGCAGTGACACTTGGTTGTTTCATCCATTTATAGTGAAAATTAAAAATAAAACGTTATAAATTGTGTGTACATACATAATCTCAAAACATTATGACAATTTGGCATGGCGATCCATTTCTCGATTTATATTACTTCCCGCGATGCCTTCGCTCTCGTATCAATCACAATTTATTCGCCTTTGTCCTTGTTTGATGACGAAATGTTATGAACTTTTCATTATCATTATTTTACTAATATGGCACAGCAAACAGGCTGTGTGGTTTTTTGTTTATTTCGAAATCAGTCTTCGGAAAGATGCGTGACATTATTTGTAAACATATTTACTCCTTATAGACAGGGAAAATTTCACCCTAATGTCAAAACAGAAAATAATTCCAAATAATAATAACATTTTCTCAAATCATTCTGCATTGATAAATACATGTAAAATTGAGGAGTATCCCGGAAGACAGTTGCATAGAACTACATGCTATTTTTCTAGAGATAGTTCAAATATAACCGCCATATTGTGCAGTATGTTCCCCCATAACTTTTTAAGTTTTACTCCAACAAACAGGTCAGAATATTACTTCATTTGTAGTGAAACAACTGTTCACACCAACGTTTATGGACTTACGGACTGTTCTGTTTATTGTTGTGAGATATTACAGTTACGGTAATAATTTCATTAAAATATGTGTAAGATCAGCTAGCCTAATTGATATTTTGTAACCAACTTAAATAGTATTG